>ONZH01022329.1:0-36847 GCA_900303285.1 Rhinella marina
TTTCTTGTAGCTTGGGTCAAGGAGGGTGTACACCCAATAGTCATTGGTGGACAGTATCCTCTTGACCCGGGGATCACCACAAAGACAGCCAAGCATAAATTGTGCCATGTGCCCTACTGTGCCAACACGCAAGCCTTCAGCCTCCTCACTTAGCGGACTCTCCATCTCCTCCTCCCCCCTGCCTCCGACCCCAATTCATCCTCCTCAACCCATACCCGCTCAACAGGTAGCATGGAATCACCCCCTGATGCATGATGCCCAAGAGTTTCTTCCTCCTCCTCAGCCGCCTCCTCCTCCTCAGTTCCGCGCTGCGAAACTGACAACAGGGTGCTCTCAATGTCACTGTCTTCCCCCACCTCCTGTGACACTGCTGAATCCTCAGATCTTAGGTTCCGCAAGGAGTTCTGGATGAGGCACAACAGAGGGATGGTGACACTGATGATGTGTGCATCACCACTAACCATCTCTGTTGCCTCCTCAAAGGGACCTAAGACCTGGCAGATGCCAGCCATCCACGTCCACTCCTCAGCATAGACATGAGGAAGCTGACTGGCCTGACTACCACCTTGGGAGATCAGCTGGCAGTCTACAACTGCCCTGCGTTGTTGGTACACCCTGGCTAGCATGTATAACGTCGAATTCCAACGCGTGGGAACGTCACACAGCAGCCGGTGAACAGGGAGTTGTAGCCGCCCTTGCACAGTCCTGAGGGTCGCGGCATCGGTAGTGGACTTGCGAAAATGGGCGCATATGCGCCGCACCTTGGTGAGCAACTCACTCAACTGGGGGTATTTATTATATTTATTGTATTTATTATATTATTATAAAATTTATTATACGTACTTTGCGCAACTGAAACGCAAAACCACAGATCAATACGGTAACTATACGCTGTTAGGTACATGGCACCCTGATGAGATGTATCGTCTATGAAAGCTCAGTCAGAATAAACGTACTATATAGAAATATATTTTGCTGCAATTCTTTTCAGACCTATCCAAAAAAATGTATTATACGCACTTTGTGCAACTGAAACGCAAACCACAAATCAATACGGTATCTATACGCTGTTCGGTATATGGCACCCTGATGAGATGTACCGTCTATGACAGCTGAGCTCACTCAGAATAAACGCACTATATAGAAAGATATTTTGCTGTAATTCTTTTCAGACCTATCCTATCATGCACAGGAATATATCTGTTTAAGATATGTATAGTTTGTGCCTGTGTACCAGCTCTGCACACAAAGGCTGACAGCATACACTAGTTTCCTTCAGTGAATCAATTGCTTTTTAACAGACTGTTGTGGCTTTCTTTTCCTACACAGAATACAGGCTGATAGTATATACTGTTTTTCAGAGTAAAGATAGTCTTTAAAAAGACTTTTCTTGTTCCTAACTCCTAAGTTCTAACTGCCTGCTGCACACACTACACGAGCTAACTCTCCTATGTCTTGTCTGGTCCCCTTCCCAATACAGAATGAGGCTGAGGCTGCAGATCCTAGACTCCCTACCATAGGTCAATTTCGGTCACATGTCACTGCCAGCCAATCAGTGCTGGGGAGACATAGGGGCTGTTACATCACAGCAGGCGTTCCCACAGGCTTACCTTTGCTGCTGATTGGCTGAAAAAAATGGGCATTTCACGCGGGCAGTGACGCACGGATAGTCACGAGTTCGCGCTGCCTCGTGATGCCGAGCCGAGCCGAAGCGGGCAATATTCGAGCGAATCCCAAATCTTGCCGCTTCGGCTCGCTCATCACTACAAAAGACCTTTTTTAATTAAGTGACGTACAGAATGTGTCACCTGGACAGAAAATACGGATTGTGGTTTGTGGTGAGTGGACAGCTGAACTGTGACACACAGAATGGTTCCACACAGCTGTTTGAAATGGATTTATATCACTGAGATAAAACAATAAAGAAAAAAAGTGTTATATATGGCGATAGCTGCACTACTAGTGCCAGCCAGCCCAGCCAGGAGACAAAAAAAATGTCTTGTAGCCCTTAGAAGGGCTGTTGGGTTCTTTTGAGATCACTCCTGCCTAACAGAGAACTAAATCCAGGCCCTAACACTCTCCCTGAAAGGCAGCAGCTCTATCCCTAACGACATCCAGACGGCATCTGAGCCGAGCACCGCAGGCAGTCACTAGTATATTCCAGGGTCATCTGATCAGGCCAGCCAACCCCTGCTATCGACATATAAGGGCCCCACGTGATGCTGGGTGTACCGCAGAGTCTCCTGGCTTGTGATTGGCTGAGTTTATATTCAAAATGCGGGAGATGCCATTTCCTCGAGCATGGCGAGATACTCGTCCGAGCAGCGAGCACTTACGAGTACCGTAATACTCGAACGAGCATCAAGCTCGGACGAGCATGCTCGCTCATCTCTAATCTTTACTCTTCTGTGTCACATATATAACCAATCTGCAGTAACAAACAACAAAGGAACATTTCTATATCACTTACAAATTCTTCCCTACTCCTCACACCCCCCTCCCTTTTCCATAGTCACTCTGGCTCTTATCTAAGGAATGTTTGTCTAGCAGACTATATGTCTGGGCTAAGGCTGGGGGGATGGAAGCAGCCCACCACATCCATCAGCCCCCCTTTCCTTATCTCTCAAGGATTCATCCAGCTTTCCTGAGACTTCAACAAACAGGGGATGAGACTTATACAATACCATAATCTATTTGGCTATGTGTATTGTTCAAAGTTCAACCTACTTCAAACCTTCAACAGTATCAACTTTTCACATCAACTAGAAAATACTTCATGACCAACAAATTTTATTACACTCTGGGAAACAGAACAATTTCAACAGAGAAAACCTTAAAGGATTATTCCCATCTTAGATAATGGGGACATAACGCTAGGATATGCCCCCATTATCCTATAGGTGCGGGTCCCACCGCTGGGACCCGCACCTATATCGAGAACGGGGCCCCGAAAGTAAAGGAGGGCGCACTGTGCATGCACGGTCGTCCTCCATTCATTTGTATGGGGCCGCCATGGTTGGCTCCATAGAAATGAATGGGAGCGCACCGCATATGCGCAGTCCAGCTCCCATTCATTTGTATACAGCCAACGGAAATAGCCGAGCCAGCGCTCGGCTATTTTCGCCGGCCCCATACAAATGAATGGAGGGCAGCCGCGCATGCGCGGTGCGCCCTCCTTGACTTTCGGGGCCCCGTTCTCGATATAGGTGCGGGTCCCAGAGGTGGGACCCGCACCTATAGGACAATGGGGGCATATCCTAGCGATATGCCCCCATTGTCCAAGATGGGAATAACCCTTTAATTTTATACATCGAACAGTAGTTGTGGAGTTGGTGTCAAATAGCGGCCTGATACTACACACTTTAGGGTGAGTTCACACCAGTTATTTGGTCAGCACGGCCTGGCTCCCATTCATTTCTATAGAGCCAACGGAAATAGCCGAGCCAGCGCTCGGCTATTTTCGGCAGCCCCATACAAATGAATGGAGGGCGGCCACGCATGCGTGGTGCGCCCTCCTTCACTTTCGTGGCCCTGTTCTCGATATAGGTGCGGGTCCCACCACTGGTATCCTAGTGATATGTCCCCATTGTCCAAGATGGGAATACCCCTTTAATCTTCTTAGTGCTAGCCATATTAGCCCTCACTAGGTTACAATGCTTATTCTTTCATTACTGTTCTAATCACTAATGCTATGGTCACAGGTCTTTCCTACTTGAACACACACACATAACATTAGGTTTAACAAAACTTAAACAGTTCATTTCTAAACACAAGTGCCTTTCTGATGGTAGACATTTGGGCTCTCTATCTCTTAAAAATGCCTTTGCAGTCTCAGTGAGGTTCTCATCTTCCAATTTCCCTTTATATGTCTTTCTTTCCTTCCCTCACTGTCACCAAAACAACAGCGAGGAGTAAGGTACTCGCTTGTGCGGCCACGGCACCATTGTAGGGTGGTGGATCAACATATTCATCACATACTCTTTCTTTCTAAATATACCCATACAGGAGTCCAACATTGTCAGCCCCCCCATCAACTTTAACTTCCTCAAATCCCTCTTTTTGCAAGTTTAAAGCAGTTCTATAGAAGGCTTTTGCTGCATCGATCAAACTTTCATCTTCCAACTTTCGCTTATAAATAGTTAACACCTTCTTCCACATACTGGGCTGTAATCTGCCTCCCAGAGGCATTCCAGTTATCTTAAACAGTTTCTTCACATCCTTCACATATCTTTTGCCTTCTCTTTGTTCTACCAGACTGACAGCACTAGAAGCTCCAACAGGAAGGTTGGGCTTCTTTTTAAACAAAAACATGACGCCTTATCGATCTGGCCAGTATCGACCCGAACCCCTTATCTCTCAGCCACGAAGGGAGGGAAGCTATATTTCAAGTTCCTGATTGCACTCGTAAGTCGCAACCTCACCGTCTTCGATCGTGGGGAGATTCACTCAATGGGCGTGATAAGCACCACTCGTCCTTCCGTGACTACTTTAACTCACTACACTGTCCCTACCACTTACTTATTCAAGGTAACTCTCGGGCTGCTTCCTATTGAGGTTACCACAGAGCTGTCAGTCTGGGTCCCTATGCTACCGATCCGAGTCCTCTTAGTGACCTTCTATGTACTTTATCTATAGTCCAGACCCTCAGCGGAGACCACCCGTCAGTCCGATCACTTTGGACTCACCCACAGTACCCGTAAATCTAGTCCCCTCTGTCCCACGTCCCTCGAATCACAGGCAAATTATCACATACAATGTATATGAAATTTACTGTGATTGTGGAGGTTGATCAAGACTCAATTTCGGGAGATGGGAATTTCGGAGATGTCGACCACCTTTGGATATCAGGGTAAGGGTGCTTCTTTTTTAGGGCCTCACCTGGAGCACCAAGCTGTTGAGGGGGACTCAAGGGGTCCACAGGAGGTCGGATCAGTTGTCCAAATTAAAAGAACGTGTGTGCACACGGCAATAACTCAAGACAGACACGGATGTCAGTTTGGAGTAATCCTTCACGTTAGGGGCTCTGAGGTAGTCTGGGCTGACTCTGTTTTTTACCAAACGTATATACACACAGGAAGAAAGGCGGGGCATTCCCCAGCAAGTCGGTAAGAGTTAAACCCATATAGTCTTTGTTCTTCTAGACACATATCATGGTCAGTTCAGCACAGGGTCTTGGGGGATGGTCGAATCTGTATCAGGAAGTGGACACCACCCTTGAACGGTTGTACAGCTGCATAAGTATTCACAGAACTTAAGTTATATTTGTAAGGGAAAATAGCAATAGATACATGTGTATACAAATGGCATCATACTGTGAGGGGAAAAATTCAGTATTTCAGCTGATTTACCTTCACACACTTACCCAGGTTTGATACTTGCTGAAGCCAGCCATGATAAAATGAAGGCTGACCGTAAGACAATAATTAAAGGGGTTATCCCGTGACTAATGTAAAAAATGAAAATCAGACACCATGTAGTACATGACAACCTCTAACAAAACTAGAACCAGCCCTGTACCTCACATGGATCCAGGGATCTTCACATTCATTGCTCTGTTAGATTTATATCAGACAGCTCAAGGGGAGTTTCTTTTCTGCTGCAGCTCAGGGGGCGTGTCTCAGCTCTACCTATCACAGCTCAGGAGGCTTGTCTCAGCTCTCCCTATCAAGCTCAGGAAGCGTGTCCGAGCTCTCCCTATCACAGCTCAGGGGGTGTGTCCATGCTGTCCCTACCACAGCTCAGGAGGCGTGTCCATGCTCTGCCTATCAAAACTTAGGAGACAGCTGAAGGAAGAGACTAAGCATGTGCGGCCATCTCAGTGAGCCAGATATAGAAATATAAAAAAAGAAACAGTAGGTGGCGCTATACAGGTACATTTTATTAATTAACAGTGGCTATGCTAAATGTTTAATTACATGCAATTACAAAAGTATTCAGATCCTGGTGCTGGTGTTAAAACTGAAGAATATATTTCGAGGGACAACCCCTTTAACACAGACCATGCAGAATACAGAATACTTTAATTGTGAAGATGATGGTACATATATCTCTTATGACCATAAGATTTGGATTGTGTGTTATCCTGAACTTTGACACCCAACATCAACATCAAGTTTTCTGGCAACTGCAGAAAACTCATAACAGAGGGCTGAATTTTTAGGGTCTTCACATTCTTTGTCACTTGGCCACCACTCAATCCAAGAATCACCATCCAGGACATAGGTATAGCTGAGGAAACAGAGAGTATGTAGTCAGCATTGGTTGATTCTGTCGTAGAGTTGACCCACCAGTAAATCCTTGATTCCATCCTCCATGGTCAGACTTCTCACTTACCCCGATGCCTCTGTGTGAAATACATTATTGAAGGAGCCATATATGATGTAATCTTTTCCCGTCTCCAAATTTAAACTTTCTCGACACTTAATGTGGCTGATAAAGGTCCGTCGGTTGCCCTTGGCAACTTCATCCTTTCCTACATTAGATAAGAAGACATTAGTAGTGATGAGATGGTAAAATGGTTCAAAATTCAAAGCTTGAGGTTTAGATGTTATAATGACATGAAATGTGCAAATTGATCCAACCTAATTGACAATTGCCTTGTCGTTGGGGTGCACTGGGTGAAAGAATTTGCCCATTATAATCTCTGAACTGATGGATTGAGTGGGTTGTCACTATTGGTAGGTTCCTAGTTCCATTTTGATGCCAATCACAACTATTTTAGCCTCCGTTTTAATCCGAGTTCCTGTTTAGAGACAAGCTTTGCAAAAACTACAGTACTTGGACTATAGGAACTTGTAGACTCCAGATGTTCACTGACTTCTATGGGAGAGTGTTGTGGACATGCTCTGTGACCTGTGCAGTGGTCATTTTTCAGCAATGGGAAGGAGGTGAGCTTTGACTATCAGCTATTTGTGACTGCTGGATCCTTTGTTATTCGTATACAGGTGTTACCTGTCATAGTAATCCTGCCTGTGATGATAATGAGATTCCTGCTGATAAGTGATCTCTACAGAACAGGAATAGCCTATTGAGGCTAATTGGCAAAACTGAAAATTGCCAGAAAACTTGAATGTTTCTATAAAAGAAACTTTTTGTTTTTTTTGCTGGAAAAGTTGTGTAGCTTTTTTTTGTCCCATTTTGGGGTACATAGAGTTTATGGAATAAACTTCATTCCTGACCTTACGTTATATCATGAGCCCACAATCTTTTATTGTTTGTTAGACTAAACTCATAATAACTCCCAGAAATTATGGGCAGAAAACCCTGGGGGACAATTATTAATCATATTGTGCCAGAATTATGGAGTAAAATGCAGCAAAAATAAAGGCATTTTGATATGCGCCAAATATATCAAAACGTGGATAGATCTGGCATTCAGATAAAAACAAATTCCTTTATTGACTCAGAACATAGTAGAAAAATATTAAAACTAGAGATGAGCGAGCACTAAAATGCTCGGGTGCTCGTTATTCGAGACAAACTTTTCCGGATGCTCGGGTGCTCGTTTCGAGTAACAAACCCCATTGAAGTCAAAGGGAGACTCGAGCATTTTTTGCAGGGGACCAAGGCTCTGCCTAGGGAAGGCTGGGTGAAAACGTGGAAACATCAGAAAATGATGGAAACACCACGGAAATGGACAGGAAACAGCAAGGGCAGCATGCATGGATGCCTCTGAGGCTGCCTAATCCCACCATTACCCCAAATTCTCCTGCAACAGCCTGGTGGTTACCCTCATGGCAATTGTGCTTACCCAGACAAAGAAAGGCGAGGCACATGCCCATCACATGTTAGGGAAGGACCCAACTAGGTGCAACGAAGGTCTATCACCCATGCCCATGCTGGCACTGCTCTCCTATCCCCAACCACATGATGCAGGCATAAGCCTGACACAGCATGGCGGTGACACCAACAAGTGACCAAGTTAGATGAGGTAGCAGGTGAGCCACCCAAAAATTTAGCCTGATGCAGCATGGCAGTGACAACAGAGTGACCGAGTTAGACTGAGGTAGTAGGTGGTGAAGCACGGATGGTAATTCGAAGGAGGAGGAGGGGTTGGAGGAAGAGGCATAGTAAGTCTGAGAAACCGTGACCGAGGTAGGCCCCGCAATCCTCCAAGTGGGCAGTACATGAGCGGCCCCAGGGTCAGACTAGGTCAGAGGGACCGAGCTACATGATGGTAGCAGGTAGAACACATAAAAAATTTAGCGTCGCCCTGTATGGCTGACTACACATTGAGCGAGCTACACGACGGTAGCAGGTAGAGCACAGGAAAAATTTAGCGTTGCCCTGTATGGCTGTGGCTGTCAATTTAGCTATGAAATTGATCAAGTGGGGCATGTGTTGTATGCATTCTTCTCAGTTTAATACCGTATACGTCACCTATCCGGAAAAATAGTTTGGAGGGATAGAAAGAGAGGAAAAAGACGTATTTTTAAAAGTGACGTTTAGTATAGCTCAGTTAAAGAGAAAGAAAGGATTTTATGAAATGGATTTGTATCACTGCGAGCAAAAAAACGTTTTTTTTTAACGTGACGTGCAGTATAGATCAATTACACCGAAAAAACGGATTGTGGTCTGTGCAGACTGAGGTGCTGGACTGTAACTCACAGAATTGTTTTACTGAGCTGTATGAAATGGATTTGTATCACTGAGAGCAAAAGAACGTATTTTCTAATGTGACGTGTAGTATCGATTACTTGGAGAGAAAAAGTGGAATGTGCAGACTTGGGCTGCTATAGTGCAAACCACTATGGTGGTGACAACAGAGTGAACGAGTGACACTGCGGGAGCAGGCAAACCACATAAACATTTTTCGTGGCCCTGTATGGCGGCGGTGACAACAGAGTGACTGAGTTAGTATGCGGTAGCTGGTGAAGCACCTAAAAATTTAGCCTGACACAGCATGGCGGTTACACCACCAATGACTTTGTCCGACTGAGAATGCAGTGAAATGGCTTTGGTTGAGCCTCCAAAAATGTTTTTCTTTTCGGAGTACATAAAGTCGACCCTCAGAAAAAATGTTTTTTTAAATGTCGGTACTGGCGCTTCCTGAAAAATTGTTTTGGACTGTCTGTTTGACGCTCCTGAAACATTGTTTTACAGTGTCTGTAGTTGACACTGCGGAAAAATTGTTTGGCGAGAGGGCCTGTAGGTGGCCCTCCGGAAAAATTTTTTAGAGAGAGGGCCTGTAGGTGACCATGCGAAAAAATAGTTTGAAGAGAGGGCCTGTAGGGGGCCCTGCGGAAAAAATGTTGTAAAAGAGTGCCAGTTGACCCTCTAAAAAATTGCGTTTTGGGTCGGCGTTAGGCAAAGACGACAAGGAGGAGGAGGAGTAGGAGGAGTAGAGAAGAGGAATCGGATACATAAGTAATGTTAATCTTTAGCTGCTTTCCTCCGGAGGAGATTTGAATTCCGTTGAAATCCAGGCTTTGTTCATTTTAATAAGCGTCAGCCTGTCAGCGCTGTCAGTTGACAGGCGTGTACGCTTATCGGTGATGACGCCACCAGCTGCACTGAATACCCGCTCTGACAACACGCTAGCGGCAGGGCAGGCCAGCACCTCCAAGCCGTACAGTGCCAGTTCAGGCCACGTGTCCAGCTTTGAAACCCAGTAGTTGTATGGAGCAGAGTGATCGGTCTGGACGTTGGTATGGTCAGCTAGGTACTCCCTCACCATCTTTCTGTACAGCTCCCCCCTACTCTGCCTAGACTGGGGACAGGTGACAGTGTCTTGCCGGGGTGACATAAAACTGGCAAAGGCCTTGGAGAGCGTTCCCCTGCCAGTGCTGGACAAGCTGCCTGCTCGCCTCCTCTCCCCCGCTACTTGGCCCACAGAACCATGCCCTCTGCCGCTAGCGGCGTCAGATGGGAATGATTGTTTCAGCTTGTGCACCAGGGCCTGTTGATATTGATTCACTCTCATACTCCTTTCCTCTACAGGGATGAGAGTGGAAAGGTTCTGCTTGTACCGTGGGTCCAGGAGAGTGAACACCCAGTAATCGATTTTTGAAAAAATGCTTCTAAAGCAAGGGTCACGGGATGGGCAGCCTAACATGAAGTCTGCCATGTGCACCAGAGTCCCAACACGCAAGAATTCCCTCTCCTCACTGGCCTGACTCTCCATTTCCTCCTCCTGTTCAGCCCATACACTCTCAACAGTTAATAAGGACTGAGCACTGGTACCCTCTTCTGTCTCGCCGACATTCTCCTCCTCTTCCTCCTCATCCTCATCCCCCTCCTCCGATACGCACTGAGCAACAGCCCGGAGGATGCTCTGGCTATCTCTGGCCGTCTCTTGTGTCAAGCGCAAAGCTTCCGACTTCATGCTGAGCAGTGAATTTTTCAACAGGCAAAGCAGCGGGATGGTGAGGCAGATAATAACGGCATCGCCGCTGACCATCTGTGTTGACTCCTCAAAGTTGGTCCACACCGGGCAGATATCAGACAACTACGTTCACTCCTCATTGTAGACTTGAGGAAGCTGACTGACCTGACTACCAGTTCTGGTGGAAGTTGACATCTGGCAGTCTACAATCACTCTGCGCTGCTGGTAAACTCTGGATAACATGTTTAATGTCGAATTCCATCTTGTGGGCACGTCACACAACAGTTGGTGAGCGGGCAGTTGTAGGCGGAGCTGCGCTGCGCTGCCCTGAGAGTGGCAGCATCTGTGGTCGACTTGCGGAAATACGCACAGATGCGGCGCACCTTGGAGAGCAAATCAGACAGATTGGGGTATGTCTTGAGGAACCGCTGAACTATGAGATTGAACACGTGGGCCAGGCATCGCACATGTGTGAGTCTGCCGAGTTGCAGAGCTGCCACCAGGTTATGCCCGTTGTCACACACAACCATGCCTGGCTTGAGGTTCAGCGGTGCCAGCCACAGATCGGTCTGCGCCATGATGCCCTGTAATAGTTCTTGGGTGGTGTGCCTTTTGTCACCTAAGATCAGCAGTTTGAGCACCGCCTGCTGGCGCTTAGCCACGGCACTGCTGCTGTGCCTAGAGCTACCAACTGAAGGCGCTGTGCCCATGGATGGTAATTCGGTGGTGGAGGAGGGGTAATCGGAGGAGGCATAGTACGTCTGAGAGACCGTGACCGAGGTAGGCCCCGCAATCCTCGGTGTGGGCAGTACATGAGCGTCCCCAGGGTCAGACTCGGTCCCAGCCTCCACCAAGTTAACCTAATGTGCCGTCAGTGATATATAGTGTCCCTGCCCGGCAGCACTTGTCCACGTGTCCATGGTTAGGTGGACCTTCTCAGAAACAGCGTTGGTCAGGGCATGGATGATGTTCTGTGACACGTGCTGGTATAGGGCTGGGACGGCACATCGGGAAAAATAGTGGCGGCTGGGGACCGAATACCGAGGGGCAGCAACCGCCATGAGATTGCGAAAGACCTCGGTCTCTACCAACCTATAGGGCAGCATCTCCAGGCTCAGCAATTTGGAGATGTGAACATTGAGGGCTTGGGCATGTGGAACTGTATTTCCTCTTGCGCTCCAGCGTCTGCTGTAAAGACAGCTGAACGCTGCGCAGGGACATATTGGTGGACGCTGTGGTGGATCGTGGAGGCGAAGGTGTGGTTTTCCGGCGGGAGGCGCTCGTGCTGGGGTCCTGGGCAGGGGGTTGACTAGCAGAGGCAGCGAGTGACACAGGGGAAGGAGCAGTGGTGGGACCCGCAGGAGGTGAACGGCCTTGGTTCCATTGAGTGGGGTGTTTAGCTCTCATATGCCTGTGCATGCTGGTGGTGGTTAGGCTAGTAGTGGTGGCACCCCTGCTGATCCTGGTGTGGCACAGGTTGCACACCATAGTCCATCGGTCATCCTCAATTTCTTTAAAGAACCTCCAGACTTGCGAACATCTAGGCCTCGCCACGGGATCTTCACTACGTGAAACAGTTGCTGCTGATGCACCAGCTCTGGCCCTGCTTCTCCCTCTGGCCACACCACTGCCTCTTCCAACCTGTTCTGGTGCAGCACTCGCCTCCGCCTCAGAAGCACTGTCTTCACTCGGCTTATCAACCCAGCTTGGGTCAGTCACCTCGTCATCCTCCGATTCCTCAGTCTGCTCCCCCCTCGGACTTCCTGCCCTGACAACAACTTCACCACTGTCTGACAACCGTGTCTCCTTATCGTCCAACAACTCCTTACACACTTCTTCCACTAACTCAACATTGTCATCATGATCATCATCACCCACAGACTGCGACAGTTGGAAAACTGGGGCATTGGGAAAGAGGTCAGCAGCAACCTGAGAAGTGGTTTATGACTCTGGGAAGGGTCCAGAAAACAGTTCCACAGAGTATGCCGGATCGCATTCCAAATTTTCCTGGGAGGGGGCAGACTGGGGGGAAGGAGGTGGAGGAGTCAGAGAAGTGCTCCCTTGGGAAACGTGGGTGGACTGCGTGGAAGACTGACTGGTGGACAAATTACTTGAAGCATTGTCCGCAATCCACGACATCACCTGTTCGCACTGTTGTGGTTTCAACAGTGCTCTACCACGTGTCCCTGTAAGTTCAGACATTACGCTAGGGAGTGTAGCTCTGCAGCGTTCCCCTGCTCCCTCATCAGCAGGTACTGTCTCACCCTGCCCAGGACCACGGCCTCTGCCCCCTGCAGTAATTGAATGCCCACGTCCTCGACCCTTGGCCCTGGGGTTCAACATTTTCTGTATATAAGTGTATTATATATACCAAAAAAAAAAAGGGCCTGCTGTACTGAAACCCACAAACTTGTTCAATCTGTAAAGTTAATATATAGGTGGATAAGTTAGAGCAAAATTACGTATTTTATTACGTACCGTGCAGTATGGAGCAATTACACTGAAACTATTAGATTAGATTAGACTTGGTCTGCTTAAGTGCAACCCAGACAAATGTCGCACAGAGATTTTTCTAATGTAGCTGTATCAGTGAGAGCAAAAGACCATATTTGATTATGTGACGTACAGTATGGGTCACCTGGACAGAAAATACGGATTGTGGGTTGTGGTGACTGGCCAGCTGAACTGTGACACACAGAATGGTTCCACACAGCTGTATGAAATGGATTTGTATCACTTAGATTAAAAAAAAAAAAAAAGTTTTTTTATACGTGACATGCAGAATATATCAGAGAGCAAACTCAGACCCTGCTGACTGCAATTTTCACTGCAACCCAGACAAATGTCGCACAGAGATTTTTCTAATGTAGCTGTATCAGTGAGAGTTTATAGCCGCCAAAAATTCAAAAGGCGGGAGATGCCATTTCCTCGAAAATGGCGAGATACTCGACTGAGTAGCGAGCACTTATCAAGCTCGGACGAGTATGCTCGCTCATCTCTAATTAAAACCAATGTTTCAGGCATACAAGTCCTTCCTCATAGCATATTAACTGTTTTCTGGTTATTTTTTTTTAGAAACAATGAAACACTCCAAGAAGTGGGCGGGGCTATCAAATTGGCATATATTACACCTTATTTATCAACTTATTTTAGGCTTAAAAGTGCAATTTGTAGCAGTAGATTAAGCTTGCTTCTGTGGTAGTGTAAAAAAAATTGTTAAAAAGGCACACGGCAGATCAGAGACATGTGACTTTTATTCAAAGAGCTGCGATTTTATGTTGGATATTGGCCTTAAAGGAGTCATGCGCTGAAAATTAGTTGAACATTGTCGCAAATGCAATTCAATTTCATTTTAACATTTTGCCGTAAAAAATATTTTACATTTGTTTATAAAATGAGGAATTATTAGCCTACAATTATAAAAGACACATTTTAAAAATAGCATGCGACTTTTGATAAATGAAGTAAAAGTAATCTCCACTTCTGATTCGTGATGTAAGGACTTTTATGGCGCAAAATACGCCATTATTAATAAATGTCTTGCTAATCCGGATCCATAAAATTCGGATGCCGCCTTATGTCTTCTGCAATTTGCTGAACACAATTGGCGCCCATTATAGAAATGCCTATTCTTGTCCGCAAAACAGACAAGAATAGGACATGATTTTTATTTTTTTGAGGGGCCACGGAACGGAGAAAAGGACTGCTGTCCGCATCTTTTGCAGCCCCATTGAAGTGAATATGTCCGCACTTTTTGCGGCTCGGATGCGGAACCAAATTACGTTCATGTGAATGCACCCTTGCTGAGATAAAGATCTACTTAAAGACCCTTGGATTGACACTCAAGATAAAGGTGTTACAGACCTTTAAAGTACTACACTACTTGACTTTTTTGGACTCTTCTGTTAGACCTGCGCCCAAGTTCTTCCCAAACCCTGTTCTCTTGTCCCACTCACTCCTAATATGGAAGAAATTTTAAATTTCTTATCTAACATGTGTGAGTGAATGAGAGATTACCCTCAATGAGTTTCCTGGTTAGAGATTTAGTTGTTGTATATCACATTCAACGTTACCTCTCTTGAAGACCTCTTTAATGTCCATTTCATATCTGTCGAAGTCATTTTCATGATGTATCTCAAGAATGGCTGCCTTGAACACTGTGTAGATAAAGAAACAGTGAACTTAGCCTTTACTTTTAACCAATAAGAAGCAAAAAGAAAATTAAACATGCAATCAATGTAGTAGTATATGTACATGGAATGAGAATGTGAAGGACTCTGTGCTAAGCTTGTGGGGGATGTACGGAGAACTCTGTGCTCTATGTCTGGTGGTAACGCAATGTAATGTATCTCCAGTCTGCCAATTTTTCTCCACATTGCCAAAAGATTAGTACTCAATTACAGGGCCTGAAAACTCATATGAACACTCATTCTAGAACTCAAAGAATCAATTCTAAACTAATAGGATACAAGTAGAGATGAGCGATGTTTACAAAACTTCAATATGGTTGCTTCACTGAATTTCACAAATAAATTTGCTTTGTGACTTTGTAAGTAGCGGCACAATGATGGGGGACAATGATTGTCCACACACTGTCATCAGTATCCTGTGCAAAATCTCGCTGGCCGTGTGGTGACGTCATGCGAGATTTCACATGGGATCTTCAATCAAGATGGCTGTGGCAGCTTTTTTGTGCTCAAATGGATGAGGTGAGTATGATATTTTTTTCCCCCCATTTCAGGGAAAATTGATTCATTACCACGAAGCACAAGGAAATTCGGCTTTATGGCAAATTAAATTTTCCCTGAATTTCGGATTGAAGTCCACTTTAGATTCTTCGAGTCTGTCAATACAAAAATGTATTCTGCCAAATGAATCCAAAGTTTCAAAAGAATTACAAAAACAGTGCCCAGCGACATTTTGCTGTGAAAAATATGGAGGACATGATACTGGGAGAAAGCATGGGGAGGGCTTGCCCTAATTGGCTCTGAGGCTGATAGATATTCTGGACCAGCCAATCAGGGGGCAGTAGGCAGCAGCCGCCAGACACCATTTTGTTCTCTGCTATGGATGTGATAGATTTTTAGCAGACAATGCCACAGCACATCCTATCTCAGACAAAAAATGACAATAATATGTTTATCTTGAATATCTAATTATTTATATGCTACTGAGGAAGGGGACAGGAGCACCGAAACGCTTTTAGCCAATACTCAACATTACCGCAATTATTAGAGTTCTTATCCCTCTCTACTTTCGAGGGGTCAGTGCTGCTTACCAAACATATAAGCAGCATTTTTCCATAGGTCTCAAGTTCTACAGCATGAAGATGTGGCCCTAAGGATCCCAGAAAGCTCTCCATACTATTAAAATGTATCAGTGAACTCACGCAAACTTCTGAACTCACAGTATGTGCTGCCAATAAAGCGTGCCCTCCTTCCCTGTGGAGATGTTTTAGAGACCTCTATGCTTGCTAGGTGAGTAAAAAGCAGCAAGTATTTACGGTATCTACATTACTTTTTCTTCAGTCACCTGGTATATGAACTTTTATTCTACTGCCTCATGCACATGTCCACTGCCGTTTTGCGGTTCGCAAATTGCAGATCGGCAAAAAAAAAGGATGCGGTATGTGTGCGGTCCGCATTTCTTTTTGCAGACCCATCGACTTCCATGAATCCATCGTCCACATTTTGCGGATATATCCTATCTTTTTGTGGAACGCATTCATATGTCCTTTTTGCAAAAAGATAGAACATGTCCTATCCTTGGCCACAAATGCAGAACTCTGACCCATTGAAGTAAATGGGTCAACAAAAAAATGGATGCAAAATAGTAGTCACACAGGAAGCATCACCCAATTTTTGAAAAACATCAGCCACACATAGACCCTAAAAGTCCTACTTGATTTATACAAAAGATTGTTTATGTCAATTTTCTGTGCTACTGTGCTCTATGTCGCTGTGCTACTGTAATACAAATTGGAGGAACCCCTGTGGGGTCAACATTCTCAACATCAATTGATCCAGGGTAAAAAACAAACATGCACTAGACTTCATTAAAGAGCACACATTAAAGTTGGTTACACTTGAATTTTTTTCAGTCATGGCAAATATCCCATCTGTATCTGTCTGTTGATTGAAATCACCCAGGGACTAAACTCGTGCAACTTTCCAACAGTCTGGAAGTGGGAATTGTGCAGAATTACATAAATGAGTGGTGCTAGGTTTCTCAGGGGCGTACTTTAATAGAATAGATGAGACATAAATATTCTATAACCCTTAGTTCCAATGTTTGAAGATGGTGCCACTGGCTTATAGAAGTGTAATAGTTATAGCTCACCATAATCTACTCCAGATTCGCAGGCTTTGGTTATTCGATTTAATGCTCTGTTTTTGTCTGTTGTCTCTTGTTTCATCAAGCAGTTTCCTGAAAATAAATGCAAACTGGTAAGTCAGGAAAAATAAAGTCTATATAAAGTCTATATACAATATTTTGATCAGAGAAAGCATATAGAGAGAGTGAAGGGTGAGGGATTGGTCACTCAGAGTTTTGTATTAAATACAGTTGCTGGTTCTGTATTACAAAATCCTACAGTTTATTGCCAGTACTCCAATAGCATTCTGCTGTTATATCCATGTTAGTGAACGCATTAATGCAACAGACCTTGTAGTTGAAGCACACTTAGTAAAAAAATTGCATTATTACCAAAGTAAATTGTCAACACCAGTATGCAATGTGTTTGTAGAAACCTAACTGCACCTATGACTCTAAATTACAGAAAAGAACACTTGCAATTATGCAAGTAATGTTTAATTTTCTGTGTACCAAACCAATACCTTTTAGAAGTCTGATAATAAAATGTCTGAAAAACGAAAGATCCTTGACTCATCATCTTAGAGTCAGAATGTGGGTAGTAGCCATAGTAACAGCACGTGCTATCCATAGTAACAGCACGTGCTATCCAGCAGTAGTAGTAGGCCATGGTTCTCCCTGACTTCCGATCGGCACCATATTATTATTCAGGACAAAGAAGATGAGATTGTGGACTTGATTGCTCTCTCCTCCTCTCAGTCGAAGCACGATGACATGGAGGTAACTTCTGTGTCCTTCACCATACCTTTGAGCCACGGGTAACAGCATTCCTCCTGCTCCTCCTCCATTACTAGTGGGGAGCCTTATTTTTTCTAAGAAGAGAGGCAATAAAGCCTCATTTTCCATGAAAGATAATTAAAATAGTTTTCCTGTTGATGACTTTTGTGAGAACAGTCAGCATTTGGACTACCATGAGGAAGAGGTTCCGGCAGAGGTGGGGGATCCCAAGCATAGCTGTGTTAGTGGTAGTCATAGTGGCACTTGCAGCCATGGTAGGGGGTGTAATGGTAGTGACAGAGGCACTTGGGGCAAATAGAGAGCACAGAATCGGGAAAAGGGCAAGGATCCCACGACCTATCACAGTCTGATAAAAGTATCAGGGAGGCTGATGGCTATAATGATGATTTTGTGTTGGATATTACCTGGGAGCTGGATCAGGGTGCTGAGGTGGAGGCAGCATCAAAGCAGGAGGGTGGTGTCTGCTGCGGTTGCACTAATGAGCAGAGGCAATGTATGGCCAGAACCTCGCAAAAAACTGCCAGGGATAGATCTGCTTCTATTAGGGTCACTTTGGGGACTGGTGATGCCGCTGATGAAAAAATATGCCAATCCTAAGCCATGATCGGCTGCTGGTAGATCTGGGTGGAGTGTGCTAGTATCTCCCATCTGCCAATTTTTCTCCACATTGCCAAAAGACAAAAGCATTGTTGTGAGGAATGGGGAATCATGATCCATGTTAGCCATGATTTAATCATAGCCATCTGCTGTCAACTAGCAGATGGCGTAAACACCACTGGGGGCCTTCAAATCAGGTCACATGGGTACAATTCACATCTCACTCAGCCAGCGCGGAGTCAAAGTCCTTCCCCTGGAAGAGCCCCTTAGCAGGGAGCTGTCGTTTCTAGACAGACTGTATCCAGGAATTAATAAAAAATTATGCATTGCCCATACATCTCAGACTTAAATCAGTCATATATTCACGAGACAGGGAAAGAGAGGGGGAGGCACATCTCCATAAATTAGCGATCACATGTCAGGAAGCGGAGATACGGAGATCTCCAAGCGGGAACCTGATAAGTGTGTCGTGTTTGGTCTCTACCTGTAGCCAGAACCCAGGCGGATCCATTGGTACCAGAACCCTTTCCCTGTGACCTTCCTGTCTGGAGCTATGGGCCATAATGATTTTGTGGGTCTTTTGCTACCAGAACTAGGACAAGGGTGGACTCCTCCCAAGGGAGGAGGGGAGTGGCCGGCTGCAGGGTGAAAAGCCACACTGAACAGAGGCCAGTGGTCTTTCTCTGAAAGGGGGTCACATCGAGCAATGTGTTTGGAGGGACTGTGGACAAGCTGCTGACATCACTGTTGTCACAGCCAGGCCTTACATCAACCCAGAGCTCATCTTAACGGACTACTCATCTATGGGGTTACTGACTATTGCTCTGTTCAATTCTGTTGTATCATACCACCTGTATTTGCATATCTGACCACTGTATCCATTTCCGGTGTATATAGTTATATCTAGTAAGCCCTTAAGGCGAGTAACTATATAAAATTTAATCTTGTGCTGTTGTTGTGTCTCGATCACAAATCCCCACGTCTGTGTTTTCAGCATAATTATATGCTACTGAGGGTTGGTTTCTCATCCTATATAATCCTGTTAGCGGACCGGGCTTACATCAAACAAGGAACTGGTGGCAGTCTACTGGGCTGAGAAAGCTCTGTTTCACTGGGGCAGTGAAAAAGCTGTTTCAGCTTGTCAGGGTTGGCCTCCCTGTGCCTGCGTGGACAGGAGGTGGCAGTCTGTGTAAACTGTGCCGAGCTTAACCTACGTGCTTCTATGGAGGTGTAACATCACGTCTTGGTAACCAGTGACGCAATCGCATTACGTAAGCTCGACGTAGTGATGTCAGGCGTGGCTGCGAGGCACAGGTTTCGTCACATGCCATGTGCAGTATCTGCAGGGTTACAGTAAACTGTGGGCATACAAACAGAAATGAAGCACTACAGCTCTAGTGAATCACAGGAAGCAGCATCATCTGGTGCAGTGGGAAAATAAAAGTGGCCACCAGCCAGAGAAAAAAGTGTCCTTCAGGCCACATCAACATGCAGTACAGTGTCCTTGTCATACACGGTTGCTGATTCTTCTTCCCACACTCCTCATCCTGCTCTGCTCCATCGCCAGCCATCGTTAAAAGCATTCCTGGCTTGTACGCTGACGAGGTAGCACTACAAGCACTGATCCTATTGACACCTCCACATTTGTGTCGGTATGGTTCACACACCAGGTACTTACTCTCCTCCTCTACATTCTGCTCCGTGGACAACCTCCAGTCCCCAACAGAAGCAGGGCAGAGCATTGCTTCCACTCCACATCTGTCCGATTATGTGTGTAAAGTGAACTGTTGCCATGCCGTTTTAGTGCTGATCAGCCTGGGAGATAGTAGCCATACAACCATTCAGTTTCTAAAGTGCATCAAGCTGCAAACATCCCTCTGGCTATCTCCCTTCCAACTCCATGGTGGCTGTCCTACATCTAGGGGAAATAACACATGCTCCCTGTAAGGGCAACATTTTCTCAAAAAATACAGTGGCTTCCAGAGGGCACCTGCCACGTCTAGAAGACTGTCCACATATTTCAGAAATTATTATATGGAACACTCTCTTGGACTTGTAGCAACAGAACTGGTTGGCCATTGCACAACTTGATCCGTAACTTTCCAACTTGCTGGAATTACACTTTGCATATACTAGGGCATCTGTATGAGTAAAATGGTAATTGATTTCATCATGCGCTAGACCATCTTAGCAGGGAGCATGTTCTGTTTTGAGGTCAGGAAGTGGCAGCACATCAGAGACGCCTATCTCGTACTCAGGCCCTTCAAAGAGGCTACCAGATTTGTCAGTAGAGACAATTCTAACATGAATGATGTCATCCCCCTGATAATTATCATGATGTTCACACTGATGAAGCAAGATCCAGCAGAAGAAGAACAGTTTCCACATCTTGCTGGCTGCCTTGTAGCTGTTGTTGACCCATACAAAGAAAGTCCCATTGAGGAGGAAGTGGAGGATGAGGCGGAGATACCACTGGAGAAGGGGTTGTTTGTGCAGGAGGACTGGGCTGATGATTATTATGACAATGACACTGACCATGATGACCAAGTATCCCAGTGGGAAGCAGTGCCAGAAAGAACTTGGTCTTTGGGCATACTTGCAAGAAAAATAGAGGAATGTTTTCCTGTTACTGAGAGGCCAAATTGCTTTATTACCAGTATGCACTGTGTATGCAGCTTGCCAAAGCTGTCGGCGAGCAGGCTCTCCCACCCACATGTCTGACCAGGAGGCCACTCTCTGCCCCTTGCCAAGTCACCTACCTCCCGCCATCTCCGCTACCACAAGCAACATAAACCACAGCAACAGACAGTTCATTATCGTCAATATCATGGAGCAATTCTTCCATGTGCTGCACCATGATGATGC
Organism: Rhinella marina; assembly: GCA_900303285.1. Taxonomy (NCBI): domain Eukaryota; kingdom Metazoa; phylum Chordata; class Amphibia; order Anura; family Bufonidae; genus Rhinella; species Rhinella marina. The sequence goes on from ONZH01022329.1 coordinate 20,897, forward strand.
AAATTAGTAAACAAAGACAAACCACCTTAACACCCAGGTTCAGTCCTATCTGGACTCTGGCCTTTTTCCTGTCATACCATTTTCCCCGACCTCTAGACTTCTGGACAGGCAGACTGGAACCGTGGCTGAATCTGGCCCAGTATGCTCTCTCTGTACTTTCTTGATCAGCCTCCAGTGTCATCTCAAAGAGGGTTTTCAGAGTGACAGGTGGTCACACCCAAATGGACACATATGTCCACTGCCAGTGTACATAACATTGGTCAAAATGAACAAGGCTTTTCACACGCCTCTTGCTGAGACCAATGAATAGATCTGTCGGTTTTGATGGTCCCTCCACATGTCACTGCTGATGTTGGCCTGCCTACCATCATGTTCCATACCGTATGGCTGATGAAGCCATCATGCCACTACTGCTGTCGCCTGCCTACCATCATAATCCATACCGTATGGCTGCTGCAGCCATCATGCCACTACCACTGTCTGCCTGTCTACCATCATATCCCGTACCATATAGCTGCTGTGGCTTCTACTCCCTGCTGCTAATCCCTTACTGCCACTACCATTACTGCTACATGCCACCACTACTCCTACTACCCTAGCACAGCCATACATTCATCCTCTTGTTGCCATGTCTGTTCCATTTTGTGCCACTACTGCTGTCGCTACTATTGCTGCCACTATTAGCCCTATACTCCACATCTATACTGTACTGCTGTTGTTACCAATTAAAAGGGATATTTTTCCAGGCTTGTTCAACTCCAGAACAAGCCACTATTTCTTCTGACAATTTCAGGTACAGCTACATGGAAACATGTGTTGAGCAACGGCAAATTGTAGGAAATTTGTACAAGAATGTGTGACTTCTTTGCAATCTGCTGTTGTGCTACTATTTTAGAACTGTGATTTGGCTGTGAAACCCCAGCTAACTCGCAAGTACGTTGAGTGTTGCAGATTAAAGTCATGTCATTGTGTGTACAAATATGGGCAGGCATTCTGCCCCTGGTTAAAGTGTGATTTTTGCATGCTTGTGCAGAACAAGCCACTGTTTGTTATATTAACAGGTGTGTGTATATACAGTTAGGGCCAGAAATATTTGGACAGTGACACAAGTTTTGTTATTTTAGCTGTTTACTAAAACATGTTCAGAAATACAATTATATATATAATATGGGCTGAAAGTGCACACTCCCAGCTGCAATATGAGAGTTTCCACATCCAAATCGGAGAAAGGGTTTAGGAATCATAGCTCTGTAATGCATAGCCTCCTCTTTTTCAAGGGACCAAAAGTAATTGGACAATGGACACTAAGGGCTGCAATTAACTCTGAAGGCGTCTCCCTCGTAAACCTGTAATCAATGAAGTAGTTAAAAGGTCTGGGGTTGATTCCAGGTGTGTGGTTTTGCATTTGGAAGCTGTTGCTGTGACCAGACAACATGCGATCAAAGGAACTCTCAATTGAGGTGAAGCAGAACATCCTGAGGCTGAAAAAAAAGAAAAAATCCATCAGAGAGATAGCAGACATGCTTGGAGTAGCAAAATCAACAGTCGGGTACATTCTGAGAAAAAAGGAATTGACTGGTGAGCTTGGGAACTCAAAAAGGCCTGGGCGTCCACGGATGACAACAGTGGTGGATGATCGCCGCATACTTTCTTTGGTGAAGAAAAACCCGTTCACAACATCAACTGAAGTCCAGAACACTCTCAGTGAAGTAGGTGTATCTGTCTCTAAGTCAACAGTAAAGAGAAGACTCCATGAAAGTAAATACAAAGGGTTCACATCTAGATGCAAACCATTCATCAATTCCAAAAATAGACAGGCCAGAGTTAAATTTGCTGAAAAACACCTCAAGAAGCCAGCTCAGTTCTGGAAAAGTATTCTATGGACAGATGAGACAAAGATCAACCTGTACCAGAATGATGGGAAGAAAAAAGTTTGGAGAAGAAAGGGAACGGCACATGATCCAAGGCACACCACATCCTCTGTAAAAGATGGTGGAGGCAACGTGATGGCATGGGCATGCATGGCTTTCAATGGCACTGGGTCACTTGTGTTTATTGATGACATAACAGCAGACAAGAGTAGCCAGATGAATTCTGAAGTGTACCAGGATACACTTTCAGCCCAGATTCAGCCAAATGCTGCCAAGTTGATCGGACGGCGCTTCATAGTACAGATGGACAATGACCCCAAGCATACAGCCAAAGCTACCCAGGAGTTCATGAGTGCAAAAAAGTGGAACATTCTGCAATGGCCAAGTCAATCACCAGATCTTAACCCAATTGAGCATGCATTTCACTTGCTCAAATCCAGACTTAAGACGGAAAGACCCACAAACAAGCAAGACCTGAAGGCTGCGGCTGTAAAGGCCTGGCAAAGCATTAAGAAGGAGGAAACCCAGCGTTTGGTGATGTCCATGGGTTCCAGACTTAAGGCAGTGATTGCCTCCAAAGGATTCGCAACAAAATATTGAAAATAAAAATATTTTGTTTGGGTTATGTTTATTTGTCCAATTACTTTTGAGCTCCTAAAATGTGGAGTGTTTGTAAAGAAATGTGTACAATTCCTACATTTTCTATCAGATATTTTTGTTCAACCCTTCAAATTAAACGTTACAATCTGCACTTGAATTCTGTTGTAGAGGTTTCATTTCAAATCCAATGTGGTGGCATGCAGAGCCCAACTCACGAAAATTATGTCACTGTCCAAATATTTCTGGCCCTAACTGTAAACAAGGATCTGGTCTCGTTACAATTTTTGTCTTTTTCCCATGGTGTTTAACCACCATCTGCCCCCAATAACAGAACATTTTTTGAGGTTTGTAATATGAAAAAGATTAACACATACAATGATGCACTGGGCTTTTAAATACACAGTTTGTTAACATTGTCAACTATGTGTTTAACCATATCTATATATGTCAGTGAGACTCTGCCAATTTTTGGTAAGGCCCCATTCACACGTCCGCAAATGGTGTCCGCATCCGTTCCGCATGTGCACCCGTCTGCATCCGCACTTCCGTTCCGCGGCTCCCAAAAAAATAGAACATGTCCTATTCTTGTCCAATACCTCCTAGATAAGAATGGCCTAGTTGGCAGGCAATTCATCAAAATGACCATCTTGCATCTTTTAGTCCATTTCTATTATGTGCGGTCCCCAAATTGCGGATCCGCAAAACACGGACACCGGACACACAGACGTGTGAATGGAGCCTAACACTGTCAATATGTTCAAGAGCTTACTAGAAGAAGGGGGGTGGGAGTGAAGAGCAAAAAAATAAAAAATAAAAAAATAAAAGAGATAATGATAATCTTAAATATCTGGCGGAGTTCAAAAATATGCTTTACCTTCAGCACATCGACAAACATTTCCATGACAAAGGCGACTGAATAACTTTTTATCTTCTTGGGTGTGATAGAACTTACGACAGCTACTTTCTATAGGAGAAAAAAGAGTTACTGCTTACTTGCTGTTTTCCATCATTAAAGAGGTTCCCCAAATAAATTTATTTTTTCAAAAATATATGTGCCCTATCCTCACACCAATGGAAGGTCTCCTTTCCTCAGAACATATGATCTAAAACTGATTTATTACTAGGGACTCGGGATTCATAGCAACCAAACGGGAAACCTGAACTTAGCGGCTATTGCTGTTGCGGTTGTAACCAATCAATCAGACAAAGAAGGGAGAGTGTTAGTGAAAAATTCCGATCCTGGCCATTTAACCTTCATGATGCTGCGATCATTAGCGATTGTGGCATCACGAGAGAAGGAGAATCTCGTGGTTCACTGGCTATACACCCAGTATGATCGAGATGAGTTTAATGACTTAAAACCTTTGGGCCTAACAAAGGTACCCAGGGGTAATCTGTGCTAATACCTGTGTGGGCATAGCTGTGGTAAGTCTAAAAGCTGCCTGAGCATTTTCCATAAGTACATAGGCAGTGGAAAATTCAAGCTCTTGCAAGCAGGGCCCTCACTCCTAGTGATTCAGTTATATATCAGTCTGTAATTTTGTGATGTATTTTGCTTTGTACATGAACCCTCTAAACTTGTAAAGCGCTGCTGAATATGGTGGAGATATATAAAGATTATTATTAAAATATAAAAAAATACATATTTATTACACGAGTTAAGGTGCAACGGACTTCAAATGTTTTGCATATTCTGCTTAAAAATCATATAAATTATATCTCAAATCTTATGTACCAAAAAAGCATACTGTACAAAAAAAATCAGTCCATAAGATGTTGAAGAGGTTTTCCATTACTTACATATTGATAACCTTAAGATATGTCATCAATATCCGGTCAGTGGGTGTCCAACACATGGCAAGTCCATCAGCTGATTTGGGCAGCTGCGGGTGCCAGCTACATCAACTGTGCAGTTTCCAATGCCAGCATATTGGAGTACATCCGCCATTCACTTTATTTCACTAAGTACTGGAAAACCGCACGGATAACTTACTAGGGATGGCCATATTAGAGACACCCACAAACCTTCAGGTATTGTCTGTATAGACAGTACAGCATTTTGTGTGTGCTTTATAGCAGATGCAATAAGTAGGAGTTAATGGACAGTACAGTCTCCAGGTAGAGACGGATAATGGCTCCATCTATAGAGATCAGGGAGTAGCAAAGGAGCCTCATATATATAGTTGTATCTGTGTGTACAGTGTATAATATATTATCTATTCTTCCAGAAATCCACTTGAGCTGTGATCTATCATTAAACTCCCTGCCCTCGAATAATAAAATGACTCTGCAGACTCTGTCCCAGTCTACACAGCATAAATGGGAGCTACAGGAAACAGAAAGTGTCTCATTTTCATTAACACTACATATTCTTTTAAGTTTTTATTCAAGGAGAAGGTCTTCCATGCTGTTTGTGTATAGCTATCTATTGGAGCCACACATGTTCTAATATTTCATTCCATTACAGTGTTGCTTTTTACATCAGTCTATAACTATCTGAGGACTAAAGGTTTTCGTTTTCATTTTCACAAGTCTATAAAGTTACCTGGAGAATAATAGTCATAAATTGTGACCGATCCAGGTTGGACAAGGCCAACATTTAAATATCTGTGAAGTTTAACCTTCAGACATTGTTCCACTGTGTGAGAGACCTGCCGGGATAAAAAATACATTTATTAAACAAACAAAAAAAGTTGCAGATGCAGATTCTAGTCCATATGGAAATGAATTCCTGAAACATTATGTCAACCACATTTACAGTGTGAAACTGCAGGGAGAGTCACTTGAAAGAGGTCCTGAATATTCTGTTGTAACTCCCGTTAGGATACAACAATAGTAACATAGTAACATAGTTTATAAGGCCGAAAAAAAGACATCTGTCCATCCAGTTCGGCCTGTTTTCCTACAAGTTGATCCAGAGGAAGGCAAAAAACCCTGTGAGGTAGAATCCAGTTTTCCCCAATTTAGGGAAAAAAATTCCTTCCCGACTCCAATCAGGCAATCAGAATAACTCCCTGGATCAACGACCCTTCTCTAGTAACTATAACCTGTAAGATTATTACCCTCCAAAAATACATCCAGGCCTCTCTTGAACTCTTTTAGTGAACTTACCATCACCACCTCCTCAGGCAGAGAGTTCCATAGTCTCACTGCTCTTACCGTAAAGAATCCTCTTCTATGTTTGTGTACAAACCTTCTTTCCTCCAGACGCAGAGGATGTCCCCTCGTCACAGTCACAGTCCTGGGGATAAATAGATGATGGGAGAGATCTCTGTACTGACCTCTGATATATTTATACATAGTTATTAGATCTCCCCTCAGTCGTCTTTTTTCTAAAGTGAATAACCCTAATTTTGATAATCTTTCTGGGTACTGTAGTCCACCCATTCCAGTTATTACTTTAGTTGCCCTCCTCTGAACCCTCTCCAGCTCTGCTATGTCTGCCTTGTTCACAGGAGCCCAGAACTGTACACAGTACTCCATGTGTGGTCTGACTAGTGATTTGTAAAGTGGCAGGACTATGTTCTCATCACGGGCATCTATGCCTCTTTTGATGCAGCCCATTATCTTATTGGCCTTGGCAGCAGCTGTCTGACATTGGTTTCTGCAGCTTAGATTTCTGTTCACTAAAATTCCTAGGTCCTTTTCTATGTCAGAGTTACCCAATATTTTACCATTTAGTATGTACTGGTGACTTGCATTATTCCTTCCCATATGCATAACTTTACATTTGTCAGTGTTAAACCTCATATGCCACTTCTCTGCCCAAGCCTCCAGTCTATCCAGATCCATCTGTAGCAGTGTACTGTCCTCTTCTGTGTTAATTACTTTACACAGTTTAGTGTCATCTGCAAAAATTGATATTTTACTGTGCAAGCCTTCTACAAGATCATTAATAAATATATTGAAGAGAATAGGGCCCAATACTGACCCCTGTGGTACCCCACTAGTTACAGTGACCCAATCTGAGTATGTACCATTAATAACCACCCTCTGTTTTCTATCACTGAGCCAGTTACTTACCCAGATACAGACATTTTCTCCCAGGCCAAGCATTCTCATCTTATATACTAACCTTTTATGTGGTACAGTGTCAAATGCTTTGGAGAAGTCCAGATATACGACATCCATTGATTCGCTGCGGTCCAGTCTAGAACTTACCTCCTCATAGAAACTGATTAAATTGGTTTGACATGACCGATCCCTCATGAAGCCATGCTGATATGGAGTTATTTGCTTATTTTCATTGAGGTACTCCAAGATAGCATCTCTTAGAAAACCCTCAAACAGTTTACCCACGACAGATGTTAAACTTACCGGCCTATAGTTCTCGGGCTCTGTTTTTGGACCCTTTTTGAATATTGGCACCACATTTGCTATGCGCCAATCCTGTGGAACACTCCCTGTCAGTATAGAGTCCTTAAATATCAGAAATAAGGGTCTGGCGATGACATTACTTAATTCTCTTAGGATACGGGGGTGTATGCCCTCCGGTCCTGGGCGATTTGTCTATTTTAATCTTTTAAGACGCAGCTCTACTTCTTCCTGGGTCAGACAGGGCACTTTTAATGGGGAATTTACTTTTATATTCTGCATTTCATCTGACAGTTTATTTTTCTCAGTGAATACAGTGGAGAAAAAGATATTTAGTAGCTTCGCTTTCTCCTCATCGCTCTCTGCAACTCCCCCCTCATTACTCTGTAAGGGGCCAACACCTTCAGGTTTATACTTTTTACCATTTATATAATTAAAGAACATTTTAGGGTTAGTTTTACTTTCTTTGGCGATTAATCTCTCGGTCTCTAGTTTGGCTGTTTTTATTTGTCTTTTAGATATTCTATTTTTTCCTTGTAGTTTTTCAATGCTTCCTCACTCCCCTCCTGTTTTAGTGATTTAAATGCTTTCTGTTTATCATTTATTGCTTTCTTTACAGTTCTATTTATCCACATTGGTTTTTTCTTGTTCCTTAACCTTTTATTCCTATACGATATGTACCTCTCACAATTAGATATTAGGATGCTTTTAAAAATATCCCATTTTGTGGCTGTATTTTTATTTTTGAGGACTTTGTCCCAGTTAGTTAGGCCTATGGCCTCTCTTAGTTGGCTAAATTTAGCTTTTTTGAAGTTAGGTATTTTTGTTCCTCCCTGAAGAAACGCTCTTTTGAATGACAATTGGAAGGTTATTATATTATGGTCACTATTTCCTAGGAGTCCCCCGACCTGCACATCTGTTGTTCTGTCAGGTCTATTAGTCCAGTATGGCCATTAAGTCCAGTCCAGTAGTCCATTAAGTCCAGTATGGCCGTCCCTCTAGTCGGGTCCTGAACCAGTTGGGAAAGGTAATTGTCTTTGGTTATTGCCAAGAACCTGTTTCCTTTATGAGATGTACAGGTTTCAGTTTCCCAGTCTATATCTGGGTAGTTGAAATCCCCCATAATAACGACCTCATTATGATTTGCCACCTCGTCTATTTCGTTTAGAAGTAGATTTTCTGTGGACTCTGGTATATTGGGTGGTTTATAATAAACTCCGATTAGTATTTTATTATTGTTTTTGGCTCCATTTATTTCTACCCACAGTGACTCCACATCTTCATGTCCCTCACTTATATCTTCCCGCAGTGTGGGCTTTAGACAGGACTTTACATAAAGGCAGACCCCTCCCCCTCTCCGGTTTTGGCGATCCTTTCTAAAAAGACTGTAACCCTGTACGTTAACTGCCCAGTCATAGGTATCATCCAGCCATGTCTCAGTTATTCCCACTATGTCATAGTCCTCTGAACAAAAAAAAAAACTAAAATATGCTACATTTTATGAAGTATGTGTAATCAATTGCATTACATGTAATGTTGGAAGTGATCACTGTTTTCTGGTGTAAACATTTCAATGCAGTGCTCCACATTCCTGAACGTATCAGCAAGCGTAATAGGGGAAATGGCAGCAATTTTTCGTTCGTTGTTTTCCTTCAAATTTTCCACAGTACGAGACTAAACCAGAGGTACTGAATAGTTGGAAGACTTGAAAGATTCCAACAAGAAGGTGAGATCTTCCAGTTTCCTGTAGGTCTCTGGTTACTCCACAATCATGAAAACTCAAGGTGGTGGATTGATGCTGGCCTGACTCACTTTTGGTTCTGCTGAGCTACTCATCTGTGGTAAAAAAAAGACTAAACCTGCTTCTTCTTCTTTATCCTGTAAATATCTTCTTACGAATTCCAAAACAAGTACCATCTGTCTATTCGAAAGGATTGAACAGCTCTTTGCTGCACCACAGAGAAGAAGGCCAAGGAAGAAGAATTAGATATTACAGTGGGGTTCATCCCATAATGGGATCTGACTTCACTTTGGGGTCTCTTAGTGTGAGGGTTCTGTCTCCTAGAGACAGCAAACCTGTTATAAATGAGGATCTCCTCTCTTTCAGTGGAATTCTTTGGAGACGTGTGTCTTACTGTGATAAACTGGTATAAAACTGGACTTGTCAAACTGCTGGGATACATATTAGACTGCGTTGTCTAGGGTGCACCAGTAAAATGCATTTTAGATCTATTGTGAACCATTTAATATTAACTGAACCCTTGTTACTTAATGCACAGAAGTGGAAAAGTGGCTGCGTTTGCATGAGGCCAGATCTGTACACAGTTGCTGCAAAGTTTAAATCAACACTTGACATAAGCAACGTACTGTAAAGGGCAAGTTTAAAGGGAACCTGTCATCTCCGAAACACCCCTTGAACTAGAGTAAGCGGTGTATAGTGTAAGTGATGCTGAATCCGAATATGTAAGTTTTATCTTCATACTCACTTCCATTCTGACGCTGTGCTCCTACAAACCAGCAGTAAAATGCACTCAGTGGACTCTTCTTTGAGTCCTCTCCATTATGTGAGTGAGCTCCGGAGTCCACTGACTGCATTTTACTGCAGGTTTGTGGGAGCACAGCGTCGGAATGGAAGCGAGTATGAAGATAAAACTTACATATTCGGATTCAGCATCACTTACACTATACAACACTTACTCTAGTTCAGGGGGTGTTTCGGCGATGACAGGTTCCCTTTAAATTAGTCGCAACTTTGTATTTTAACTTCTAAATATCAAGTAAACATTTTCTACATCTGTACACGAAGAATACACTGAGCAGGAGTTGGCACCATACACCCACTAACCTGCTACCTAACAATCTGAATGGTAACATTTAAGGCTAGTTTCATATCTACAGCTATCTATTCCGGCAGGCTATTCATAAACAGAATGCTGTGAATCGGCCAAACAAAAAAATGTTGCGTGCAGTGGTTTTCATCTTACTGATTCCCAGTATATTTGCCAGGTAGCTCTTTGCCAGACCCTATTATAGTTAAAGGGGTCTGGTGGACATGCGGCAGTAACTGGCAATGCCGGATATGGAGAACTCCGTCAGGCTGTACTTTGCCGGAACATCCTGCTGAAGAGCTCTTCCACAGATGTGAAACTAGCCTTAGGTATATCATGTGAAGGCTAAGCTCTCAGGTAATGGTGCAAGTCTGCTGCCTGCAACATCCTCAGCCAGTCCCACCACATTACACATTCTTTGCATCCTTTCAGGCACAGGAAAACATTTAATTTATGCTAAGTCTAAAAATACTCCACAAGATACTGTACAGATGTGGCAGGGTTAAGGGTACCAGCGTTTACAAATTCTGGTATTGAGTTCTGTCACAGGGGCTCAATACCGGAATAAAACGCTTCAGTTTTGTCCCCATTCATTGTCAATGGGGACAAAACTGAACTGAAGAGAATGCAGTGCTCCAAAATGCATTCCGTTTAGTTCTCTTCAGTCTACAGACCGGAGAGCAAACCGCAACCGTTTGCTCTCCGGTCCGGGCATCCGCACCAAGATGGATCCGGAATGACCCCCAATGCAAGTCAATGGGGACGGATCCGTTCGGTGTGACACAATAGTAAATGGATCCGTCCTCCATTGACTTTCAATGGAGTTCATGACGGATCCGTCACCTGCACTTTTCCCCACAGTGCAATCTTCACCCGCCGGATCCATGCTGCCACTAGTGTTAAAGTGGCCTAACCCACAAACTCTTAAGTAAAATTTCTTAACTCATCGCATTATCTTGAAACAAAAGCCAATGAAAAGCAATTGAAGGCGTTTGCTTCAAGAATTTAGTTTAGATAACACGTCTCAGAAAGCATGCGTGTTAACTCTACTACACCCGTATGCCGGATTGCTGCAAAACTTGTCCTGCAGTGTTATGTCTCAGGTACATATATATGTTATTAAATGAGTTGTGGTCTAATTGGACACTGGGAATTGCTACAGGAAGTTGTAAAAGTGCTTCCCCCATTGCCCTATGAGAAGACTCTCAGAGGCTACATTGGGGTATTTTACCTCTTGGTGAGAGATTGTTGACTGCTAGACATGGTTCTAGGATGCACTTGAAGACATTTTGTGCAATAGACAGACTTTGAGATGGGGAGCACCAATGGACTAAAAGACGCAAGATGGTCATTTTGATGAATTGCCTGCCATCTAGGCCATTCTTATCTAGGAGGTATTGGCAGCAGTGGTTACACACATGTCAAATAGGCTCTGAATGGCCTAGACAGATCACCAATAGAGAGGATCATTTGATCCGGTGACAAGCACAAGCATCTCTCAAGCATTGTCCAGCATTCAGACACAGGTGGCACCTTCATTATACACCCCTGTCTCTGCTCGGATAATTTCCAGACATTTAGCAGAAGTAAATTTGGTGACATGGTGCCTATTATGTTTCTGACCATTGACAACCAGCCACCTTTGCCTTTTATTGCAGAGGTGTCATCAACAAGAAACCTGGACTGTTACCGTCTGGAACCATGTTGTCTTTAGTGATGAATCTAGGTTCTGTTTGGGATCTGACAATGGTTGGATACAAGTATGGAGGCTGGTGTGATGATCTCCTCCAGTTTGTGACACTTCCTTCACCTGCCTGGTCCCCAGATTTATCACCAATCAAACATTTATAATTCTACCTATTAGTGTACAGGATATACAGGCTCGGCTGCTACATCTGAGGGCAAATGTGCCATAGAATACCATACAGTACATGTATCGGAACAGGTACCAGGGTAAAGTCCAAAACAAAATTTTCAAACACTTGATAAAACTTCTAAATTTTATTGTCACGTCATAACCTGGAAACATCATAGCTTGGTGTTCTATTCTGTTTCCGTAGCTCCTATGCACTACAAAGGGAGCTATTGAAACAGTGAACACTGATTCCCATCCACCCGGTGGTAGAGATTTAGTCACATTTCACCTTAGTTAAGACAAGATTACACAACTTTAAGCAGATTTCCTGTCCCTGGTAATTATGATGTTGTTATGGAAGAGGAAATACATTTTTATGTATGGTATGAGTGTAACCATAAGAATCCTATATCATTTCCTTTTATAAGTAATTATATTTATTATATATGTTATATAGTAAAGGATATATCATATGGTATTATACATCAGCCTTACTAAATTTTACTAATTGTAATGTCAAACGTAACAGCAGTAAAGGCATAATTGACTTCTCACCCGCTCCAGGTAGATGATTAGAGCTCCTTTATCGAATGCCCCCTTGTTTATCTCAAAGTAAGAGATGTTCCTGTCCACTCCATTCTTAATCTGGAGAACATAACAATATTCTGATTAAGATAATGTACCAGATAGTGTTGAGCGAGCATGCTTGCCTGAGCACTATATTCGCTCGAGCATTGCGGTGTTCGGCCAAACACCCCGTGTGCTCGAGTCTCCTCCCCGCATGTTTGTTCGCTGCTACACAGCGAATAAACGTGCGGGAGAGTACTGGAATTCACTGTAATGTTGATTTGTATGCTAATGCGTACGAATTCAGTTAATTAGCGTACTTTTACGAGTGAAAGGAGTAAAAGTGGAGAAGTAGCGATTCTGACCTTTTACTATCAACCGGACCCCCCCCCCCTCTTCCGAGCAGGGGGTGCCTGGTTTAGTGCTCGGGTTCTCCCATTGAGTTACATTGTGCTTGGGTGCTCTGTAGAGCACTCGAGCATCACCAAGTGTTCCACCAGAGCACCCAAGCACCCAAGCACTTTGGTGCTCAATCAACACTAGTAACAGATTTTTACCTTTTAAGTCATTGTGTCAATTTAACACCTATATTACCCAATGTAAATTAAAATAGAAGATCTCCTATGAGACATGCTCCACATCCCTTTCTATTGACCTTTACTTGCCTTGTTCAGGTCTGTTTCATCTGGAAAGAATCCAGTCATCATGGAAACATCAATGATGGACATGGTGGCATCTACAGGTTTGTTGTGCCTGTGGACATCCCAAGTTTTTGTTATTCAATGTGTGTTGGATATTAAGTTAATTTGATAACATTACTAAGGCCAGCATACAACATCTAACATATAGACACTTCATTATCCTACTTTCTATGTAGTAAAGGGTCATGTTGACTCATCAAGGCTGGACCACAACCGTGAAATAAAAAAATGCTGTCAAGATAATTGATGACTCTCAGCAAGAGATGAGAGAATCGATTCTATCTATTTGGAAGTCATTCCAAATTTCCCAAGAAATTCAGATTGTAACCTAAATTTCTTGTGATTTCTTTAAAGGGAACCTGTCACCTTGAATATGTTTTAACAAATTTTTTAATGGAAAATATTTAGCGAAATTCATTCTGTGCTTTAAAGTCCAGGAGGCAGTCCAGAAAAATCTGAGATATACCATATTTTTCGCTTTATAAGACGCATTTTTTCCAGTGCGTCTTATAAAGTATATACAAGTGAGCACTTCCAATATGGAAGCGCTCACTTGTATGTATAAGGTGCCGGGACCCCCATTAGACCTCAGATCACCACCCAGCCAATAAGGATAAAATAAAAACCTCTCTTACCTGTCCTGCGCCGCGGCTCTGCTCCGGTCCGGCTCTGCACTGTCCTGACTGGGGCTGGGTGGGCTGATCTGAGGTCTGATGGGGAATAATCATTTATTATGGGGGCTTATGGGCTGATCTGAGGTCTGATGGGGACAGAGGGGGCTGATATTGGGGCTGATCTGAGGTCTCATGGGGGCACAGTGGGCTAATATGGGGTACAGTGGACTGATCTGAGGTCTGATGGGGGCACAGTGGGCTGATATGGGAGTTGATGGGCTGATCTGAGGTCTGGATGGAGGTGTGATATGGAGGGCTAATGGGGTTCTGACATGGAGGGCTGATATGGGGGTCTGATGTGATGTCCTGAAATTTATGGAGGGTCTGATATGAGGAACTGATATGAGGTGTGATGAAAAATATTTTTTTCTTATTTTCCTACTCTAAACTCTGGGGTGCGTCTTATAAAGCAAAAAATACAGTAAATGTATAAATTACAAGTTATCCGGAATCTTTTCCTATAAATCTATCAATCTGCTTACCTCCTCCTGCTCTATAACATGCTGCCTGTAGCTCAAACAACATGTTCAATGTGACAGGTTCCCTATAAGGCAAACCAGAGAGACCTACACATAATACTCAATTGGAAAAAATATATACAAGCCAGTTCTCCTTCCAAAACTTTCCTTTCAAAAGGAATAAAAAAAAAAAAAAACCTGAGGTTCTTAGGAGAAAGGTGCCCTGGTTAGCTGATTGGCCCGTGTCAGGATCTTTGTGGTGCTTTTTCTCATTATGGGGACCAACTAGTATGCACAAGGAATATTGAAGTCCATCCAATGCTGTTCTGCGTATCTGGGAAAAATATATGCAAATTAGCATATATTACTTCTGCTGGCATCAATAAATACAAACCTGTGTGAGGTCTATTAAAGAAATGATACCTCCAGGGAAGGGAACAATAAAAATAATAAAGGTAAAATAAAAACAGTAATCCTAGTATCAATTATATAGGTTCATTATCTAGTAATGGAGTCAAACATGTACTAGTACAACCTGTGTCACAATTTTACCATCTGCACCATAGGGGAGTTTCCTTAAAGCTTTCCAAACATTGCTCTCTAAAGAGTTTTGTACACTTCAAAATAAGACTGCCCCGGAGTAAAAAAAAATCTAAATATAAAAAAATGCAGGGTATTAAGACCCTCAAAATAATAATAATAATAATAATAATAAAGAACTAATTCACAAAAAAAGAAAGAAACAGAGTTTCTATTTGGCACACACAATTAAGTCACATAAATTTATTATCTGCCCAAAATTCGTAAAGACCTTCAAATTCCACCAGGTAGACCAACATTTTCTTGGATCACCTCCATTATTTGCAACTTATTTAGCTATATTTAACTATACTTATATCACCTATGCATTGTAGTCTCTCACTGTAATAAGAGAGAATACCCCCCAGAAAACACATACTGTATATTGCCCTAAAAAGCCAGAAGTAGCATACTTCTCCCCCCCCCCCCCCGAAATGCTGTTCCATGATAAATTCCCTCCTAAGTTTCTGATGTCACCAGAAGTAAGATATGCTAATTTGCATATATTTTTCCAGAAATGTAGGGCATTGTTGGCTGAACTACAGTACTCCTCATTCATATTAGGTGGTCTCCATAATGTGAAAGAGCAACCCTGACTAAGACAACTCAACTAACTCAAGACAATCTCTTGAGACACTTTTTTTTTTTCCTTTTGGAAATGGAACTTATTTTCCAGTGGAGTATTATGTGTGTCTCTCTTTTTTTTACAGAAAAATGTGAGTCCCTAGAAGTCCTTAGAGCACTGGTGCGCAACCTTTTCTGGTTGGGGGCCACATTGTCAGAAAGAACCAACCCCAAAGGCCAAAAAAGTTCCAGAATTCCCATCTAATGGGAGGATACATAAAAAATACATGTGTGTTACTAGATAGTTGGGGGGCACATGTGGCCAACAGGCCGCAGGGTGTGAAACCTTGCCTTAGGGTGTTATATAGCAATTATTCAGAGTATATTTGATCTAGGTAAAATTGATTAAGACACGAAAAAAATCTGGTGAATCAGATACGAAACGTATTTCAAGAGATTCACTCATCTCTACTCTCAGAGTACAAATGTCCACTAAACCCAAACAGAGCCAATAAACCCCATAGTTGTGGAGAAGTTCACTTATATTTCATGACTTCCAATGTACATAGAGGTCTCATAGGCCAACATATGAACCTTGTGTGAGACAGCACCTGAAGAGGACTCAGGAGTAAAGAGTGGTATGTAAAGACAGGGGACTGGTCAGGGATCTGAATACTGTACATTATGGTCAGGGGAATTATTAATTCTGGGGTCTGAATTTATTTTTATTTAAATTTTTTTGGTTGTGAGTAACTCGGATGAGATTTCTTGTCTTTCAAGCACAGTGTGTACCCAGGGTGTTGTGTATTTGAAGTCATATTTTAAATATAAAGATCTTTTGACTTTTGACCATAGAGCGTGCTAAAGACAAACCTGAAGCAGATGTTAATAGAAATTGTCTCCAAAGCATCATGTTCAGCTGTTAAAAGATAAAAAGCAT
>ONZH01022330.1:0-35049 GCA_900303285.1 Rhinella marina
CTCACCTCTTGGGCCTCCACATAATTTTTAACAGGTCTCACCTCTTGGGCTCCACAAAAGGTTTAAGAGGTTAACAGTGGAAAGCAGCCAAAAGTGAAGTGCCATCTGTATGAAGTGCCATTTCCTCCTCCACCTCCTCCTCCTTAACCGCCGTAGAATTGCTCCGTAAATAAGAAAAATGTATATATTTATTGCTCACCTCTTGGGCCTCCCACATAACTTTTTAACAGGTCTCACCTCTTGGGCCTCCACAAAAGGTTTAAGAGGTCTCACCTCTTGGGCCTCCACATAATTTTTAACCAGTCTCACCTCTTGGGCCTCCACTAATTTTTAACACGTCTCTCCTCTTGGGCCTCCACATAATTTTTAATACGTCTCACCTCTTGGGCCTCCACATAATTTTAAGAGGTCTCACCTCTTGGGCCTACACAAAATGTTTAAGAGGTGTCACCTCTTGGGGCCTCCACATAATTTCTAACAGGTCTCACCTCTTGGGCCTCCAATAATGTTTAAGAGGTGTCCCTCTTGGGCTCCACATAATTTTAAGAGGTCTCACCTCTTGGGCCTGTACAAAATGTTTAAGAGGTCTCACCTCTTGGGCCTCCACAAAATGTTTAAGCGGTCTCACCTCTTGGGCCTCCACATATTTTTAAGAGGTCTCACCTCTTGGCCTCCACATAATTTTTAAGAGGTCTCACCTCTTGGGGGCTCTACAAAATGTTTAAGAGGTCTCACCTCTTTAGCCTCCACACAATTTTTAAGACGTCTCACTCTTGGGCCTCCACAAATTTTCCATGAGCCTCTGGCCAAGCTTACGGCTCTTCCTGCTTTTGCGGTCCTATGCATCCTCAACATCCCACTGCTTTACCTGCTAGACATGACACTGGGCCAGGTCGGGTCACTGACATCTCAAGCGCCCAACAATTTGGGCCATTTTAAGGCTTCTGCATGTGTTTTTGAGTTGTTTTTACATTTTAAAGAAGACATGTCTGACCACATCTCACACACACACACAATGACAATTAGGGGTGGGGTCTATTTGCTTTCCCCCTTGCCTATGCCATCTGTGGTTGTCATAGGCAACGTGATTTTAAGGGGTGCAGAATTTTATCTTCTTTTTTGTCTAGTTTGGCTTGGGGTCCATGGCAATGTTGAGGAAAGAAGGTTTCCTTGTATGGTCTCACTTTACAGAGAGGTTATATTGTGTTTGGAGTGTATTGTTGAGAGGCTGTGATAGTGGCGTAATAGTGCGACTTGGGCGCGTTATATGCACCCAGACATGCTTCCCCTGCTGTCCTAGTTGCATTCCAGCAGTGTTGGCATCCTTTTCTGAGGTTCCAGGGTGGACTTGGTGACCTCCAAGTGGTCGAATTGAGATTTCCAAGTGGCGAGCATTTTTTCCCCATAGACTTTAATGGGATTCGATATCTGGTCGAATAGTCGAATTTCGCGGTCTATTCGAATCGAATTTCGAAATTTCGAATATTTCACTACTCGCTCATCTCTATAAATGACAGAAAAGGGGTATTAGTGCACAAAAATAGATGCAAACAATATATACTGTATAAACTAAGACCTCATTCTGATATGATAAAATCTGAGACTCTTAGCCAATATATTTTGATCAAAACACATCTGTGCCCACCTACCCAGCGTCACAGTGGTCTCAGGTCAGGCAGGTCCTACGCTAAACCTAAGTATGCCGTTGATAGGAAAATAGGATAGGAAGAGCAAAAGTGCACAAGAATGCTACTCAAGATAAGCTAAGAGCGCATTCCTATCAAATTGAGCGCCTTTATTGTGTGGTACATATAGGTGTGTTTGCTCCTCCTCTCATTGGTTGCTGTATGCACATAGAGGTCACTAGGAGCAACACACCTATATGTGCAGTGTCCATGCTCCTAGATATAGATGCCCAACGGCATAGTTAGGTTTAGCGTAGGACCTGCCTGACCTGAGACCACCGTGACGCTGGGTAGGTGGACACAGATGTGTTTTGATCAAAATATATTGGCTAAGAGTCTCAGATTTTATCATATCAGAATGAGGTCTTAGTTTATACAGTATATATTGTTTGCATCTATTTTTGTGCACTAATACCCCTTTTCTGTCATTTACTTTGATATATATAGCCACTGACATCCGCAATCATTATTATCACATCATGCAGGATGTTTTTTAAACTTTCTAAGTGCACAAAATCATATTATACCAGAATTGTAACTAAATAATCCGTGCTGCCGCTAATGTGAAAGAGGCCTTACCTAACTGGTAATCAGGCCTCATCCACAAGACAGGGAAATACAGGGACTGAAATACATGAGCACCTCCCCCACCTCTCTTATCTGAGCAGTGGCTGAGTGTACAGTATGTTCAAAAAGGAGAGCTCCTTATCTCTATCTGTATCACACTCTACAAAGATACATACAATAGCTTCAAGACAGTATCAAAGCTAATAGAATTAGATACACAGGTCAGCAGAAAACTATCACACAAGGTATGATTAGATACACAGCTCAGCAGACAGTATCACACCTAATAGAATTAGATACACAGCTCAGCAGACAGTATCACACTCTATACACATACATCTAATCACTTCATAGACAGTATCACACATGATAGGAATAGATACACAGCTCAGAAGACAGTATCACACAAGGTAGGATTATATACACAGTTCAGCAGACAGTATCACACATGATAGGATTAGATACACAGCTCAGCAGACAGTATCACACTCTATACCCATACATCTAATTGCTTCATAGACAGTATCACACATGATAGGAATAGATACACAGCTCAGAAGACAGTATCACACAAGGTAGGATTATATACACAGTTCAGCAGACAGTATCACACATAATAGGAATAGATACACAGCTCAGAAGACAGTATCACACATGATAGGATTAGATACACAACTCTGCAAACAGTATCACACATGACAGGATTAGATATGCAGTTTAGCAGACAGTATCACACAAGATAGGATTAGATACCCATTTTAGCAGACGGTATCACACATGATAGGATTAGATACACAACTTAGCAGGCAGTATCATACACAATAGGCTTAGATACGCAACTCCTCAGATAGTATCACACATGATAGGATTAGATACACAGCTTAGCAGACGCTGTCGCCCAGAATAGGATTAGATACACAGTTCAGCAGACTGTATCACACAGGATAGGATTAGATAACCATCTTAGCAGACAGTATCACACATGATAGGATTAGATACACAACTTAGCAGTCAGTATCATACACAATAGGCTTAGAAACGCAACTCTGCAGATAGTATCACACATGACAGGATTGGATACACAATTCTGCAAACTGTTCACACGTGATAGGATTAGATACACAGCTTAGCAGGCAGTATCATACACCATAGGCTTAGATACACAACTCTGCAAACAGTATTACACATGATAGGATTAGATACGCAGTTTAGCAGACAGTATCACACATGATAGGATTAGATACACAACTTAGCAGGCAGTTTCATACACAATAGGCTTAGATATGAAAGTCTGCAGATAGTATCACACATGATAGGATTAGATACACAGCTTAGCAGACGCTGTCGCCCAGAATAGGATTAGATACACAGTTCAGCAGACAGTATCACACAGGATAGGATTAGATACACAACATAGCAGATGCTGTCACCCAGAATAGGTTTAGATACACAGTTCAGCAGACAGTATCACACATGATAGGATTAGATACACAACTAAGCAGGCAGTATCGTACACAATAGGCTTAGATAAGCATCTCTGCAGATAGTATCACACAAGATAGGAATAGATACACAGTTCAGCAGACAGTATCACACATGATAGGATTAGATACACAACTAAGCAGGCAGTATCGTACACAATAGGCTTAGATACGCAACTCTGCAGATAGTATCACACATGATAGGATTGGATACACAACTCTGCAAACAGTATCACACATGATAGGATTAGATGCACAACTCTGCAAAATGTATCACACATGATAGGATTAGATACACAGCTTAGCAGACACTGTCGCCTAGAGTAGGATTAGATACACAGTTCAGCAGACAGTATCACACATGATAGGAATAGATACACAGTTCAGCAGACAGTATCACACATGATAGGGTTAGATACCCATCTTAGCAGACAGTATCACACATGATAGGATTAGATACACAACTAAGCAGGCAGTATCGTACACAATAGGCTTAGATACGCAACTCTGCAGATAGTATCACACATGATAGGATTGGATACACAACTCTGCAAACAGTATCACACATGATAGGATTAGATACACAGCTTAGCAGACACTGTCGCCTAGAGTAGGATTAGATACACAGTTCAGCAGACAGTATCACACATGATAGGAATAGATACACAGTTCAGCAGACAGTATCACACATGATAGGGTTAGATACCCATTTTAGCAGACAGTATCACACATGATAGGATTAGATACACAACTAAGCAGGCAGTATCGTACACAATAGGCTTAGATACGCAACTCTGCAGACAGTATCACACATGATAGGATTAGATACACAATTTAGCAGTCAGTATCATACATAATAGGCTTAGATACACAACTCTGCAGATAGTATCACACATGATATGATTAGATACACAGCTCAGCAGACAGTTTTTCACATGATAGGATTAGATACGTAGTTTAGCAGACACTGTCACCCAGAATTGGATTAGATACCCATCTTAGCAGACAGTATCACACATGATAGGATTAGATACACAACTTAACAGGCAGTATCATACACACTAGGCTTAGATACGCAACTCTGCAGATAGTATTACACATGATAGGATTGGATACACAACTCTGCAAACAGTAACGCACATGATAGGATTAGATACACAGTTTAGCAGATGCTGTCACCTAGAATAGGATTAGATACACAGTTCAGCAGACAGTATCAAACATGATAGGATTAGATACACAGATACGCAGGCAGTATCACACATGATAGGATTAGATACACTGATCATTGGATAATCATTAAGGAATATTAAATGTCAATTTAAATGTCAATAATCATTAAGGAAAATTGAGGTATATACTGACACCCTGAATTGTATTATGTATATTTGTAACATGTAATGGGACTGTTAAAAGTATATAATAATCTATGCATGATACTGTGGTTGGTGTGTGCTGTTTTGCATATAACAAATATAATACTAGACTAGCACTGTATACTGACAGCAAGTGTACCTAACTCATGGCATACGGCATATAGATTACATGGGCATGGGTCACCTTGTGCCTGAACGTTGTATAGCTAGTAGCACCATGCGCCACCTGGTGTCTGAAAGTTGTATTACAATTTATCCAATTTAGTTATAACATTTCGTGACACACATCTCAGGACATGTTGAGATAAGTGATCAGTTAAGTGTGGACACATCTGTATGTCAGGGAGAGTGTTAAAATAGAGCAATAATATTACAGACATATGTTAAAATAACTTGTGACAGATAGTCCTAACTGTACCCCAAATTATTGAGCATCAGGAAGATAACACATCATTCATCAATCCTGGTCTTTGAGATATATCGAACAATCGGTACCCCTATTGATTGAGTATCCCACTGTCAGCACCTGTCTGGCCTGCCCTGTTCTCTAGGTTCTCTGCTTACTGGAGCTGACATTTCCCAGGCTGGCAGAGAAAGTGTCTTGCTGCAGCAGTGCTGTCCCTGAATTGCCTTCCCCCTTATCTGCAAACCTTTCAAACTTGTTGAGGTGTATCAGATCAGCTCTTTTACACTCTTCCCTCTACCTTGCTTTCTGACTGCTAGCCACCATCACCCTCATCTACCCCATAAAGTACCTGCTCAGTAAGCAGCAAACTCTTTTTGGTATTGTCAACGCATCTCAGTGCAAAAATTCACAATTCAAATGTTAAACAACTTACTTAAAGGGGTATTCTGATTACTATAAATATAACTTATGTTTTAGACTAATTCATCATCAATAGTTACCTAATATAATGTAAATTTCACATATTTACCATTCAGTAGTTATAAAAGTAGTTTTCTTCCTCTGATATCCACTGTGGCTATCCACTGTGGCATCGACCTATAGTTCTGAGCCTTTGTTAAGTCGAGCATGCTCAGTGTGTTGCTATCAATTCTCTATCTAAATGTCTTGTGAAACAAAGGGCGTGTTAGTGTGCTGCCGATTACTGAGTAGAGGGGGCGTGTCTGGACTGGAATATCAATAAACAGCAACACTCACAGAAGGAAAGCTAGGGATTTTGGGGATTGTGGTCTTAGAAGTTTTGTGAGGGAAGATCCGGCGCCATGATACTCTCAGTCTGTTGCAGGCTCACACAAGAGCTAGACAAATGTATTGCAAGGTAAATTGAAACACTGGTTATATGTATAGGTATGGCTTCTGGTTGGGTCACAGCTTTTCAAAAAATTAAGTTACTTTACTGGAATACCCCTTTAATGTAGTCCCCTCCTAAGGTCCTAGTCACTTATTTTAAGTCACACACTTAAGGCAAACACAGACATGCGACCCAAAACTCGCATACTTGCAAATTATCAATTTCAGTCTGCTTACCTAGCTATTACTTCGAGACAACTCAAGAGAGATTTCTTATTTTTTTCCTCTGGATTCAAAGGACTGAGCTGGCCTCAACACTAGCAAATTAAGTTCCCCTGATTAGATACCCACACCCCTAACTATTCACCTGTGCAACACCTAGAGACTGAATTACTGAGCAAACCAATATGCACAAAATGTACCCCACAGTATACTCTTATCTGCTTAGACATATACACACATGATCAAACAGTTCGTACTCTCAGTTCGTATTCCCAGACAATGCCAAACCAGATTGACAATTTTTTCCCCTTCTGGATATCAAATTCAATGGAATTAACATTATAAAATATCAATAAAAGAATATTAATTAAAACATACTGCCCTCTGAGATCTAATGTCTGTATATTAAGTTATTCAGTTATAAAGTTTATGATCCGCAATGTGTGTGGCTGTTCCATTAATTTCTATAGGGAATTCTAGAGATAGTTGAGCGCTGTACTCGACTACAGTTTATCTACATTTATGGTATTTGTGTACCTATTACAACCCATATAACAAGAGATGTAAATCATCACATCGGACCTCAAAATATGCATTTTGATTTTATAGTCCAGAGCCCTCTCATATGTTCAAGCAAAAGAATAGGGCCACATGTAGGATGTTTCTAAAAGTAGGAAGCACAGTATAATGATAAGAGGGCTGACTGAATGAATAGTAATTTTCACTTTGCGGCATCTGCTGTGCAGTCATTTTTTAAAAAACCCTGGGGTCAAAATGCTCATTGCACCTCTTGAAAATTTATTGAGGTGTGTACTTTCCAAAATGGGTTTACTTTTTAGGGTTTTTCACTGTATGAGTACAAGGTCTCTTCAAATGTAACATGGCACCCAAAAAATATTTCAGAATAATCTGCCCTCCAAATGCCATATGGCACTCCTTCCCTTCTGAGCCCTCTGGTGTGCCCATACAGCAGTTTAAAACTATATATAGGACATTTCTGAAAACTAAAGAATCAGGGCAATAAATATTGAGGTTTGTTTTGTTGTTAACCCTTGCTGTTTTACAGGAAAATATATTAAATTGGAAAATCTGCAAAAAAAGTTAAAATGTTCCTTTAATTCTCGTGGAAGTGCAATAGTTTTGAATGATTTGAGAGTTGAAGTTTGTAAAATGAAGTTATTTATGGGTGGTTTCTATTATAAAATGACTTCATAACTGAATTGGTCCTTAAAAAGTCAATAGTGGAAATGTTCTTAAAGATTTGAAAACCTGCTTCTAAAACCCTAAAAACCTCTAACATCCTAAAAAATAAAATGACATTTACAAAATGATGCATATTTAAAGTAGACATATGTTGAATGTTAATTAAAAACTATTTTATGAGAAATCACTATCTGTCTTCAAAGTAGAGAAATTCAAATTTAGAAAACCTTAGAACATTTTTCAAAACTTTCTGTAAATTTTTGATTTTTTTTATAAGTAAAGATAAACCATATTTACTCATATTTACCACTAATATAAAGTACAATGTGTCACAAGAAAATATTCTCAGAATGGCCTGGATAAGTAAAAGCATTTCAACTTTATTTCCATATAAAATGACATGTCAGATTTGCAAAATTAGGTACCCAAGGGGCATGTTAACATAAATAAATTCCTAAGTGCTTTTAATTAATAATGGCTAATTAAGTCTAGAGAGTGATCAGTGGAGAAATTAAAATGGACACTGTTAGATTCCTTCACATGAAATCCGTCCCAATGACAGCAGGACCCTTGAGTTAGGAGCTGTATGTAAGCGTGTTCTCAGCTTTAGCAGCTTGGTAAATGCTATAGATAAAAGCTGTTGTATGTACCTGCCTCGCTCACCTCTTATCTTCTTCTCACTGGAATGAAAGATGAGACAGACACTGCTGTGGGGGAGGAGTATCATTAGCAAACGCTCCCATCACATGCATGCTGGTCCTTCATTCCAATTTTCCTCACTTTAGGGGGAAAAAAAATCCTTCCTGACTCCAATCAGGCAATCAGAATAACTCCCTGGATCAATGAACAATCTCTAGTAACTATAGCTTGTAATATTATTACACTCCAGAAATACATCCAGGCCCCTCTTGAACTGTTTTAGTAAATTCACTATCACCACCTCTTCAGGCAGTGAGTTCCATAGTCTCACTGCTATTCATTGCAATTATGGCAATACCAAATATATATATATATATATATATATATATATATATATATATATATATAGTACAGACCAAAAGTTTGGACATACCTTCTCATTCAAAGAGTTTTCTGTATTTTCATGACTATGAAAATTGTAGATTCACACTGAAGGCATCAAAACTATGAATTAACACATGTGGAATTATATACTTAACAAAAAAGTGTGAAACAACTGAAAATATGTCTAATATTCTAGGTTCTTCAAAGTAGCCACCTTTTGCTTTGATTACTGCTTTGCACACTCTTGGCATTCTCTTGATGAGCTTCAAGAGGTAGTCATCTGAAATGGTATTCCAACAGTCTTGAAGGAGTTCCCAGAGATGCTTAGCACTTGTTGGCCCTTTTGCCTACCTCAGCTCACCCCAAACCATCTCGATTGGGTTCAGGTCTGGTGACTGTGGAGGCCAGGTCATCTGGCGTAGCACCCCATCACTCTCCTTCTTGGTCAAATAGCCCTTACACAGCCTGGAGGTGTGTTTGGGGTCATTGTCCTGTTGATAAATAAATGATGGTCCAACTAAACGCAAACCGGATGGAATAGCATGCCACTGCAAGATGCTTTGTAGCCATGCTGGTTCAGTATGCCTTCAATTTTTAATAAATCCCCAACAGTGTCACCAGCAAAGCACCCCCACACCATCACACCTCCTCCATGTTTCACGGTGGGAACCAGGCATGTAGAGTCCATCCGTTCACCTTTTCTGCATCGCACAAAGACACGGTGGTTGGAACCAAAGATCTCAAATTTGGACTCATCAGACCAAAGCACAGATTTCTACTGGTCTAATGTCCATTCCTTATGTTCTTTAGCCCAAACAAGTCTCTTCTGCTTGTTGCCTGTCCTTAGCAGTGGTTTCCTAGCAGCTATTTAACCATGAAGGCCTGCTGCACACAATCTCCTCTTAACAGTTGTTGTAGAGATGTGTCTGCTGCTAGAACTCTGTGTGGCATTGACCTGGTCTCTAATCTGGGCTGCTGTTAACCTGCCATTTCTGAGTCTGGTGACTCGGATGAACTTATCCTCCACAGCAGAGGTGACTCTTGGTCCTCCTTTCCTGGGGCGGTCCTCATGTGAGCCAGTTTCTTTGTAGCGCTTGATGGTTTTTGCGACTGCACTTGGAGACACTTTCAAAGTTTTCCCAATTTTTTGGACTTACTGACCTTCATTTCTTAAAGTAATGATGGCCACTCGTTTTTCTTTACTTAGCTGCTTTTTTCTTGCCATAATACAATAAATAATTTTTGCATTTATTTTATAGACCTTTTTAGTCACTTGTTTATTATTGATTTATATGTACTTTGGGCTAAAAACATTTGACATAGGTATTTATTAAAAAACTTGGCAGTTTGGTTTCTGCATATGCTTTGCTTTATACTACATTGCCAGCTGCAGAAAGCCATTCAGTGGTAAATCTTTTGGACTGTCTATCTGACAATTCATTCTCCAGTTCCTTTTCCTTCTCTCCTGAATGATCTTTTAAGATGATTAATGAGCAATATCATGGTGCCATGTGTTTGAGTCAACTCATTCCAAGAGCACTCAGTGATCCTGCTCTGTAACTTTATATGGCCTGCCACCTCCTGGCTGAGTTTCTCTGGTTCCGAAATGCTTCCACTTTGCAATAATACCACTTTCAGTTGATGGTAGAATATCTAGGAAGGAATACATTTGACAATCTGACTTAGAATGACCCATTATTTCATATTTGTTTATCTGTTGGGAATAAAATGAATATATAAAGGTACATCTTCAATGTTCTGGCAGAACAAAATGTGATGGAGGAAACAGAACTACTACAGTATACACTGTAATCACCTTCCCATTGTGTCAACAGAATACATGCATTCTGCTGAGGATTCACAGGAAATTGGATTTCTTTGTGCCATTTCTTTCTATGGCCCATATTGCTTCCACTTATAAGAGTTGTCCCAGGATCTCTAAGGGACTGCTAGAGCACTGCAGTCCCATAGAGGTGAATGGAATAGTTGCACACATGTTCAAATGATGCTCAATTCATATTTGGGGACAAATGACTCACATTCTCATGGTCTTCACAGTGTTCAAACCTTTTTTGATCAGACACTAATCTCCTATCCTAAATTTAAATATTTGGACAAAACCTTTAAATTGATTAATTAAAAAACACACTTATCTCATTTTATATTTCTATCACCTGTATACAGTATATGAATTATTTCAACTATAAAAACTTGTTTATTTCATGTCCATTCCTTGTGTTCTTTAGCCCAAACAAGTCTCTTCTGCTTGTTGCCTGACCTTAGCAGTGGTTTCCTAGCAGCTATTTTACCATGAAGGCCTGCTGCACACAATCTCCTCTTAACAGTTGTTGTAGAGATGTGTCTGCTGCTAGAACTCTGTGTGGCATTGACCTGGTCTCTAATCTGAGCTGCTGTTAACCTGCCATTTCTGAGGCTGGTGACTCGGATGAACTTATCCTCCGCAGCAGAGGTGACTCTTGGTCTTCCTTTCCTGGGGCGGTCCTCATGTGAGCCAGTTTCTTTGTAGCGCTTGATGGATTTTGCGACTGCACTTGGAGACACTTTCAAAGTTTTCCCAATTTTTCGGACTGACTGACCTTCATTTCTTAAAGTAATGATGGCCACTCGTTTTTCTTTACTTAGCTGCTTTTTTCTTGCCATAATACAAATTCTAACAGTCTATTCAGTAGGACTATCAGCTGTGTATCCACCTGACTTCTGCCCAACACAACTCATGGTCCCAACCCCATTTATAAGGCAAGAAATCCCACTTATTAAACCTGACAGGGCACACCTGTGAAGTGAAAATCATTTCAGGTGACTACCTCTTGAAGCTCATCAAGAGAATGCCAAGAGTGTGCAAAGCAGTAATCAAAGCAAAAGGTGGCTACTTTGAAGAACCTAGAATATTAGACATATTTTCAGTTGTTTCACACTTTTTTGTTAAGTATATAATTCCACATGTGTTAATTCATAGTTTTGATGCCTTCAGTGTGAATCTACAATTTTCATAGTCATGAAAATACAGAAAACTCTTTGAATGAGAAGGTGTGTCCAAACTTTTGGTCTGTACTGTATAATATTTTTTCCTGATAAATTATATTGTGATAAGTTATTTTGCTATTTTTGGGGGAGGAGCCTTTGGTAGTAAAACTTTATTAAATTATTCTTCTTGATTTTTTCCCCCTAGGGGACATTAAGGAGCAATTGCTTGATTGATGCTATAATGCTGTGTGGCTTTATATATGCTTATGTAAGACGTAGTGGACTTTTTTAGGCCCCTGGCTGCCATAGTAAGGCATTGATCCCTGCAATTGCATCACCATAGGCTGAAAGAAGGAGTCCCCTCTCCCAATCAAACACATTAGACACAGAGGCCACCACTGCCTGTCGCATCAAAGAAATGAAAGTGATATTCTTATTCATTTAATAAGAGTTTGGCTATAATAAGTCTTTATGAGCTGTCAGGAATTTAACGATAAGGTGGCGCTATACATATGCCATCAGAACAACGTGTTCAAACGCTTAATATAGGAAACTCCATAACTAGACTCAAATTTAACCCTGTTTTCCAAAATCTGCTGGCTAATTGGAAAAAATGATCTTTAGCCACTGTGTAATATGCAATCATAAAAAATTGCCCCTAAAGGTGTTAATAGCTTTTAAGCAATTGAAGACTAAGATTCTTGGTCTCTGATCAATGCCTGATGCAACAGCTTATGTATCAGGTTTCTACAGAGCATGGCGCTTTAATCATCTTCTGAAGAGCCACCCTGTTTAAGAGTCATCTGCAAGCTACTATTAAAATATTCTATAGCAGTCGTTCAGGGGTTAAAGTGTAAATAATCATCTTGCACATTTTTCAGGGAAGGGACAGACAAAGAAGGTTATTGACATTTATGGAGACCAGATTTCTGGAGCACAGTGATCACTGTTTGCCAGAACTGTGCTAATAAGCCGCTAGTAAAGAAGCAGATGTCTGGTACACAGTGTTTCTATATTTTTCCACTCACATCTTTACTAAACACTTCACATGAGTGCTTATTTTTCTTCTGAAAATGGAATTTCTCTTATCTAATCACTGCTTTGAATTGTGTTTTTTATACATTAGCACACATACATTTTATTTTTTATTTACACCATTACACTGAAATATAAGAATCCCATGTTGTCTTGAATAATATACATTATTTTTTTTTATTTTCTTTGTAATATTGTTGTACTTTGCTGAATATATTAAGAACAAGGGATATGGATTTGCAAACGTTTACTTCTGCTAATCTGTTCCTATAGAGAGGGTCTCACACCACAGATGTTTTTGCATTTATTTTATAGACCTTTTTAGTCATTTGTTTATTATTGATTTACATGTACTTTGGGCTAAAAACATTTGACATAGGTATTTATTAAAAACTTGGCAGTTTGGTTTCTGCATATGCTTTGCTTTATACTACATTGCCAGCTGCAGAAAGCCATTCAGTGGTAAATCTTTTGGACTGTCTATCTGACAATTCATTCTCCAGTCCCTTTTCCTTCTCTCCTGAATGATCTTTTAAGTTGATTAATAAGCAATATCATGGTGCCATGTGTTTGAGTCAACTCATTCCAAGAGCACTCAGTGATCCTGCTCTGTAACTTTATATGGCCTGCCACTTCCTGGCTGAGTTGCTCTGGTTCCGAAATGCTTCCACTTTGCAATAATACCACTTTCAGTTGATGGTAGAATATCTAGGAAGGAATACATTTGACAATCTGACTTAGAATGACCCATTATTTCATATTTGTTTATCTGTTGGGAATAAAATGAATATATAAAGGTACATCTTCAATGTTCTGGCAGAACAAAATGTGATGGAGAAAACAGAACTACTACAGTATGCACTGTAATCACCTTCCCATTGTGTCAACAGAATACATGCATTCTGCTGAGGATTCACAGGAAATTGGATTTCTTTGTGCCATTTCTTTCTATGGCCCATATTGCTTCCACTTATAAGAGTTGTCCCAGGATCTCTAAGGGACTGTTAGAGCACTGCAGTCCCATAGAGGTGAGTGGAATAGTTGCACACATGTTCAAATGATGCTCAATTCATATTGGGGGACAAATGACCCCCATTCTCATGGTCTTCACAGTGTTCAAACCTTTATTGACCAGACACTAATCTCCTATCCTAAATTTAAATACTTGGACAAAACCTTTAAATTGATTAATTAAAAAACACACTTATCTCATTTTATATTTCTATCACCTGTATACAGTATATGAATTATTTCAACTATAAAAACTTGTTTATTTCATGGAGTTATTTAAAAACTATAGTAAGAGTACTGAATGCATATAATAGCTTGACATTTTACAGAATGTCTGAATGTCATTTTTCCTGGAACACATATATAGATATTAAAAATACAATATCATACTCCATAAAGTGTTACTTGTGATAACAGTCATTGGTAGTTCAATTTTGAATAGGGTCAGATCATACATAAAACATATAAAGGAAAGGAGCTGCACATCATGAAACAATAGATGGCAGAGCCATAAAGTCGTGTGTCTCAGCTCACCATAATTATTTTATATGTGGTATTTTCACCCTTCACATTTTCCTCCCCCATATAATTTACATTGAATCCCCAGTTCTTTTTTCCTGACTGGTGCTCAAAAGTTAGGTTATAATATATAGATATAAATCTATAAGAAGTTAAATTCCTTAAAGTCCTTAACAGTTCTAAACTTGAATCTAGATAGAGTAACCATGGTCCTAATAATGCAATAACTTATTTCCCCTTCCGAAATGTTATTATGTTTTTACATAAGGTGAGAATGATAGTTCTAGTGGGTAGAAAGAAGATATTGATATTGTTAAGGTTAATGACCTGGTTATTAACAGGACAACACATACTACCAGTCATATGAATTATTGTAAATGCATCATTGAATAATGGCAGGAAATGTCCATAGTGCTCTGCTCTATGCTGTCCTTAAAGGAAAATCTTCACCAAAACTTTTATCTGCCAGTTAAAACCCAGATAGTAATAAATCTCCTTTTTTCTAATATGTTTTTATTTTCTGATTACATAATTAACAATAACATTATTATGGGAGGCAGCCATATTGCCTGTGCTCTTCTTAACATAGTTTAGAAAGAATTAAGAATATTGCTTTATGGTAGCCCATGATCCATAGACACAATGATCAGGAGTGGACCTCATTGACTTCTATGGGAGAGTTTTCTAGTCATGGTCTGTGACCTGTACAGAGGTCATTGTACAAGGAAAGAATAGATAAGCTCTGACAATCACCTACTGTAAATGAAGGATCCTGTCTTATCTATACACAGAGGTAATATAATTACAGGCATAATTAGAATAATTTAACAATAGTAAATTAATCTGTATAACCCAATAAGTAGAGTCTATTATTAAGCTTAGTGGCCAGTTCAAAAACTGCAGAATTTTATGGTTTTTGTTTAAAAATATATAGTGACATGGAAAATTAAAAAAACATCATCAAAACTTCTTTAAAGATGTTAAACATAAAAAAAGTGATTTAAACAATAGGTAATTTTATGATTACTCAATCCCTTTAAGGGCTGTGTCACTTCTAGTAAGAATGTGTAATATCACTGGAAGAAATTGAAAAATATTTCCATGCTTCATTAAAGGATATAAAATATTACAATATATTCGGTGGTTTCATATTATTGCTTCAGAAGAGTTATTGGCTCATTTATCAAACTGGTATAAATTAGAAATGACTTAGTTGCCCATAGTAACCAGTCATATTCCACCTGTTATTTTGAATGGAATCCGATTGGTTGCTATGGGCAGCTAAGCCAGTTCTACTTTACACCAGTTTGATAAATGACCCCATTAGAATGTAAAATGCAAATATATTAAATGCCCAGATTTTCTCTTTTCTCTGTAGTCAATAATATATAACAGAGCTTTGCAAACAAAGAAAATAATCTGAAAGGTCACAAGTATTAACCCGAAGAGTAGTATAAAATGCAGAATTTTGACAAAAAGATTGAATATATCCCTCAGGTGGATATTACAGGATCCAGAATAGGTCTTTTATACAAGTTGTATTTGATTTTATCAGATATATTAAACAGAAGCTTCCATTCATTTTTATGACATATTAACAACCTATGTTATATGTGAATATGCTATTTTTAATTTAGAAACAATGAGGGGATGGATTTCTGGATATAATTGTTATTTTACTCCATGTATTCTACTTCCGGTCTAGAGTCTTTAACTTTCTTAATTTTTCAGACTTATATCACTTAAAGGGGTTGACCAGTGTGTATGTAAGATCACTATATGGCAGTTATGGTATGCAAATAAGCTTTTAGCAAGCTCTGCCTCTAATGCTACCAGATATAAGGCAGCTACCCCATAAGTCAATGTCTGACCTTTAAAAAGGCCTTGAGACATGACTTTGATATTAATTAAGCCAACACCTCATCGGCAGACAGCTTTTTCAGGGTGATTGCCCCTCATCAGTGCAGAGAAGAGAGTACTGGCTTAACTGGGTGAGAGGCCTAGGTCAGGACTTGATGAATACAATATCTCCTTATGGAGAACGCCTTAAACGGCAAGTGGAGTCATATAGGCCAACAACAGTCCTCTGGAATTCTGGGAAGAGGTTATGCAAATGAGCTCTTAGCAAGCTCTGTCTCTTATGCTACCAGATGTAAGGCAGCTACTATATAGGTTATTGCATTCCCTTTACATACTGTTGCTGAATTAAATGACACACTATACAATGCTAATATTACTAACACACAGTGGCCATAAAAGTGTAGATACTAGTTCTCAAAGGTGGTCTGCAGAACATATATAAATACAGAAAAAATCTGCAGGTAGCATCTTCCTTGATTAGAATAATTCAATTTCCTTTTCTCTCCCTCCAGTTTGAAAGCCATGATAACCTCCCCTGATTACTATAGAGTTTTCTGCCCAGACTTCCTTGGGCTCTAACTTCTGCAGCCCATTCCACCCTCTATGGTATCATAAATCTCATTTTTCTAATTCTGCCATTCTGCTGCTTGCATCAATATCCTGCCTACTGTATGTTTTTTGCTCTAGGTGTCCCATGCTAGACCACACAGCAAATGTTTAAACCCCAAAAAATAATTAAGACCTCAGACTAGACACTTGAATACATTCAAACCCTAACCAGACCTCTAAAATAATTAAGACTAGATCCATAATATAATTGAGACCCCAGAGAAACCACTAAAACTATTCAGACTCCAGTAACTCCACTGTCAAGGGCACAATGGACCTTTTTAAAGAGAACCTTTCTGCACACCAGCCAAAAAATGTCCCTGGTCATTGTCATTGAGAGCCCTGGCACCATAGCACCCCTAATTAGTCAGTTTCACTTTGGGTAATACCTCTTGCACATAGGGGAACCATATGTGGGAGACGATGTCATGTCATAGAGGACCCTGTGGCTCTGTATTATGGAGTCATTGGCACTATGGATACCACTTTATTTTGCTCTGTAGACTACTATGTTACAAAAACAGTGCTTCAAAGGAGAATACTCTGTATCATGGCATATGATGAGCCCATTTTCACAGAATCTGAATGGCACAGAGACATTAAGAGCCACAATAGTGCTTCACAGACGTCTATACAACTCAGAAGCCTTACAACCCAGAAGTTGTATTAGCATGCATGGGATCAAAAACTGGACATTTTATGCCATCAGTATCAGACTGATGGAAATCCAACCCTCAGCATCACCACTGATCAACAGTTTGATAGGGCTGAATAGCTCAGGTGAGCACTGTGAACTTTTCATTGTTTACAGTGGCCCATCTACCTGTACACTGTCTACTTAGTAATGGCGGTGCAGGGTATTGGAGGTTTGTTCCATTAAATTGAATGGGTTGAAGCTGCAATATCCTGCACTGCCAATAGTAAGTTAATGGGGAACAGGTAGACAGAGCAAAGTAAATACATTTAAGGCTTCAAAACAAGAAAAGACCCCAACCAATCTTAAAATGCCCTATTCTGAGAAGATATTGCCAGTATTATGATCCCAGAAACCTCTTTAACAAGAACCAGCTGGAAAATATGATTCAGTCATTTGTTAGAGCATTTATATTATAATATCGAATCCTGGCATATGTCCACAATTTTATAAAATTATATAACACTGTTGAAAATGTATTAAATAAACATGTCATGGAATCATTATCTTTAAGAACTGACTTCTGTTTAGTCTAGAAAAGAGACACTTGATACTTGATTTAATTGACATATGTAAACACGCACAAGGTCAATGTAATAAAGTGACCATTATTACCATGAAGCTTAATGAAGGTCTTAGACATTATATTTAAATGAAGGAATATTTTTAGCTCTGAATTCAAGCAGGCAAAACATGAACATTTCTTGGTAACAGTTATCTATACTTTGTAAACCATATATAGTACAGACCAAAAGTTTGGACACACCTTCTCATTCAAAGAGTTTTCTGTATTTTCATGACTATGAAAATTGTAGAGTTGCACAACATATAATAAACAATAAGAGTATAAATAAATTTAAATATATGTGGCGCTATGCCGACTAAAGATAAAAAGGAAGTCCTTAGTTACACATATTTGCAAATGCGTGATCATGCCCACTCACCAGACGTCACGGTAACTTCCTGTGGAGTGGGTCCCTACACTCGTCTATGCCTCTGTTCAGACTATATCCAAGTCTCCATTGTTCAGGGCGTGTGAAACCAGCTAAATAGGTATCCTACCAGGAAGTCCTAGGTGAATGGGCGTCGTCAGGTCCAAAAGGAGCATGCGAGGCTCAGTATATAACGATAAAAATTATAATAAAAAAAAATTTTGCAATTTGCAAATATGTGTAACTAAGGACTTCCTTTTTATCTTTAGTTGGCATAGCGCCACATATATTTAAATTTATTTCTACTCTTATTGTTTATTATATGTTGTGCAACCATACTTTTATATACCTATAGTTCTGCTTTATGGATATGCACTTATGAAAAAAAAATATATATATATATCGTTGGTCCGAACTTTTTATTATAATTTTTATCGTTATATACTGAGCCTCGCATGCTCCTTTTGGACCTGACGACGCCCATTCACCTAGGACTTCCTGGTAGGATACCTATTTAGCTGGTTTCACATGCCCTGAACAATGGAGACTTGGATATAGTCTGAACAGAGGCATAGACGAGTGTAGGGACCCACTCCACAGGAAGTTACCGTGACGTCTGGTGAGTGGGCATGATCACGCATTTGCAAATATGTGTAACTAAGGACTTTCTTTTTATCTTTAGTCGGCATAGTGCCACATATATTTAAATTTATTTCTACTCTTATTGTTTATTATATGTTGTGCAACCATACTTTTATATACCTATAGTTCTGCTTTATGGATATGCACTTATGAAAAAAAAATATATATATATCGTTGGTCCGAACTTTTTATTATAATTTTTATCGTTATGAAAATTGTAGATTCACACTGAAGGCATCAAAACTATGAATTAACACATGTGGAATTATATACTTAACAAAAAAGTGTGAAACAACTGAAAATATGTCTTATATTCTAGGTTCTTCAAAGTAACCACCTTTTGCTTTGATTACTGCTTTGCACACTCTTGGCATTCTCTTGATGAGCTTCAAGAGGTAGTCACCTGAAATGGTTTTCACTTCACAGGTGTGCCCTGTCAGGTTTAATAAGTGGGATTTCTTGCCTTATAAATGGGGTTGGGACAATGAGTTGTGTTGGGCAGAAGTCAGGTGGATACATAGCTGATAGTCCTACTGAATAGACTTAGAATTTGTATTATGGCAAGAAAAAAGCAGCTAAATAAAGAAAAACGAGTGGCCATCATTACTTTAAGAAATGAAGGTCAGTCAGTCCGAAAAATTGGGAAAACTTTGAAAGTGTCCCCAAGTGCAGTCAGCAGCTCAGATTAGAGACCAGGTCAATGCCAGACAGAGTTCTAGCAGCAGACACATCTCTACAACAACTGTTAAGAGGAGACTGTGTGCAGCAGGCCTTCAAGTTAAAATAGCTGCTAGGAAACCACTGCTAAGGACAGGCAACAAGCAGAAGAGACTTGTTTGGGCTAAAGAACACAAGGAATGGACATTAGACCAGTGGAAATCTGTGCTTTGGTCTGATGAGTCCAAATTTGAGATCTTTGGTTCCAACCACCGTGTCTTTGTGCCACGCAGAAAAGGTGAATGGATGGACTCTACATACCTAGTTCCCACCGTGAAGCATGGAGGAGGAGGTGTGATGGTGTGGGGGTCCTTTGCTGGTGATTTAATAAAAATTGAAGGCATACTGAACCAGCATGGCTACCACAGCATCTTGCAGTGGCATGCTATTCCATCCGGTTTGCGTTTAGTTGGACCATCATTTATTTATCAACTTGACAATGACCCCAAACACACCTCCAGGCTGTGTAAGGGCTATTTGACCAAGAAGGAGAGTGATGGGGTGCTACGCCAGATGACCTGGCCTCCACAGTCACCAGACCTGAACTCAGTCGAGATGGTTTGGGGTGAGCTGAGTGAAGGCAAAAGGGCCAACAAGTGCTAAGCATCTCTAGGAACTCCTTCAAGACTGTTGGAATACCATTTCAGATGACTACCTCTTGAAGCTCATCAAGAGAATGCCAAGAGTGTACAAAGCAGTAATCAAAGCAAAAGGTGGCTACTTTGAAGAACCTAAGAATATAAGACATATTTTCAGTTGTTTCACACTTTTTTGTTAAGTATATAATTCCACATGTGTTAATTCATAGTTTTGATGCATTCAGTGTGAATCAACAATTTTCATAGTAATGAAAATACAGAAAACTCTTTGAATGAGAAGGTGTGTCCAAACTTTTGGTCTGTACTGTACATATATCATGTTTTTAAAATGTTGACATCTATAATGGTGACAGCTACAAGTAGGTCCCAAGGGGTTTTAAAGGTCTTCTTTCAGCATCTCAGGTTGAACTTACTAACATCATTTTGCCTGGGAAAGTTTGCAGTTCTTTGAAATCTACTCTGCCTGTAGATGGTTTTCTGGTCAGTCATATGATTATAATACATTTTTGGTCATCTTTTAACATCCCTTTCTAGGGTTCTATACATGGTAATACTACATATTTTAACAAGAGCTAATTAAAAACTGAGGTTGTCCATACTTTTTCACATGCCATAAGCTAGATGGGGATTGCAATGCATTTGACCAATGGCTGGGTTCCAAGGAAGAGGTCCAACAAGCTAATGTGGCTATATCAGAGCACTAAGATACAAGAAAAAGCCAATAAATGGATGATAATAGTCCAAGCTACCCTGCTAATAATACGTTTGTAACAGACTTAACATATAAACATGGCGTTGAGGTTGCACTAAATTTCTGAAACAGTGCACAGTAATAATATATTGCATCCCTAAACTAATATGTCACTATTTTACCATAACACACAATTACATAAAGTTTGCTAATGCACATGCTGAAATGCTAATATACAGGTAATATAAAAAATAGATATTTGTGGCAAACAAAATTTGTTAATACTTGAGGTTTTTGGAGACCACTTGGGGCTATGGGGATCCATTTGTCAGGTCCACCATGATCATCAGATGGAAATTGCATTTTTTTCCTTGCACAGTGATGTTGCCAGTCATCCACTGTGCATGAAACTGGAAAACAGCTCAATTCACTTGAGCCACAATAATATGGTATGCCATTAGTATGCTGAATCCTGACTTGGGCCAACGAATCCACCCACCCTGCTGTGGCAGGTCACCACTGAGGCCAGTGACTGTCTGGGCAAGCAACTCCTGCCATATGGTGCAATGTTGAGGCGCAGACCATCACATAGAGACCAGCGAGGTCCCAGTAAGAATCACACTGACCGCGACAGGGGATTGTATTGCTCTGCTATATTTTTTATTTTTTTAACAGTAGTCTAGCACTTCACTAAAAAAATTACCCCTCTGGACAACCCTTTTAACAATAAAACACTGCTAAAGTGTATACAGTACATACATATTGCCACTGATCAGCTTGCCTGCATTCAGAAATAATGTAAACTTACTCAAAAAGGGTTTATAAGTAGACATACTATATTTCATGTTGACCTTTAAAGGACCTTGATCAAATAATTAGTTTGTAAAGTCTTTGATGCTATAATTCATCTTGACAGTATTTTAGTGTGCTGCCTTGTTCCTAATACAAACATTACAGAATAATGCATGTAATCCTTTTTCATAACAATACGGCATGAAAACACCAAATATAAATCCAACAGATTTGAAAGCCCAGAAAGAACTTCTTTGCAGTGCTAATCTAATACTGAATTTTATAGCATTTTCTGATGTTCTAATCAATCTTTTAGTGCATACATTCTATATACACATAGAGTACAAGGATATTACGATTGAAAGTGCTTGTTCATCCAATTCACTTAAAGTAAATTCAAGTGAGAGAGAGAAAATATAGTACAATATTTACATTATACAGTCAAAATTATGAATATATTCAGAATTTGTGAGAAGGTTGATTAAAACCAAATCTATACAAGTAGATGCTTGATTAGTTTAACATAAAAAAGTGGAGGGGAACTTGCAAAAAAATATATGATCTATAATGCAAGAATCCAAATGAATGCATTTGACAAAACATTATTAGAATGTAACTGTACACCAGTACAAAATTACTCTCAGAATTATTTTAAAAATTTACATAAATATGTAAAACCTTATGTCTCAGTGTTTTACCAGCTGCTTGTACTTATGCTATGTTTACTTAATGATTTCCAAAATTACCTAATTATTTCACTTAACCTATACAGTGAAGACTAGCCTGTAATAACAAATAGTCACAGTTTGCTCACAAGACTTTCATTATTTTTATTTACTGCGGAAAGTTTAGGGTTCTATGAAGGAAAAATCATTTTTAGACTTGCACAACTGTGGTAACCTTGTCTAGAATAATGATATAGTATAGACTAATTGGAGTTTTTTTCTATAATATGTATATTATCCAACTGTATGAACAAAATATGCCAAATATTTTTGAGGATACACCAATAAATATATATTTACATATTTTCATGTTACCAATTACATACACATACTGTACTTAAGAACATAAGGGCTTAATTTAATTGCTTTACAATTCTCTGACTAACCCATATCAAGTGTGTTAAGGTGGCCATGCAAATTAAAGTGACACTACTATCACATATTAACTAATATGTGAATAGTCTGTGTTTTTTTGTTTGTTTTCACAAAAACACATGCATAGTGTTATGGATATAAGTTTTTGAAGTCCCTCTATGTATTTAATTGCATCTTATAAAGTAAATATTAGTGGGCGCTTCCATTATGAAATTGCTAACTAGTATGAAGGAGGAGTAGGAGAAGTGACTGTAGAGCTGCTAGTGCTTGTTGTACTCACCACTCCCTTGTTTTGCTCCCTATACCACGTTGCACTGCCTTCACTGTCTGGAAATAGTAAGCACTATGACCTGATGTTGTATGCAGTCAGGTAGAACAGAGTGAAGAACAGGGAGCATGGAGTACAGCATATGGGAGTAGTGACTGAGCGGGAGAGGTAAGTTAAGTTACTTATCTTAGCTCTGATGGAGGTCTGACCTGGAGGTCTGATAGGGGTCTGACCTGGAGGTCTGATAGGGGTCTGATCTGAGGTCTATTTTCGTCCTCTAAAACCTAGGTGCATCTTATCATCAAGTGCGTGTTATAAAGCGTAAAATATAGTAGTTTGCAGTTTTAGCACAGCAGACAGTCTCAATTGATTTTTTTACTCAGATCTTTCACTGCAACCAAAAGGGAGGCGAGATAAGTGACTCATCACATCACACATTACACTGATAAGTGCAATGATCTTCTGTGGTCATCTTTAGCTATGTCTATCAATATAACAATAGAGCTGTTATACTCTCATCCAAATTCTGCTAACCTACTATTATGTTAACAGTTAACATATTTCCCTTACAGCAGCAATAAAATAGAAATGGTGAACTATATAGGAGCTTTATCTCTCTGTGCTAACTGCTAAAGAAGGACTATATTTTGTATTTAATTTTCAATGGTATGGTACTGCTGAAATGAAAAAAACCCCACTTAAAATAGTTCTCTATGAATACTGAGTTTTAAAAAAGTTTCCCTTTAAATCTTGGCCAAATGGTTTGGTCAATACCAAGTAAATTTTTTAGAAAATAATAAAACAATGCAATACAGAACTTTGCATGTCTCTCAACTATCTACTCACTTAAAAATGAGAACTAATGGTAAGATACAGTGGTGTTGGATAGAAATGCTGTATTGTAACACTGAGATCTGGGATCTAGTTTTTGCTATGGTTGATTGAATTTTCTCATAATAGAAAAAACTCTAAAAAGTAAATCACTCCACTGTATAATGTGAATCTGGCAAATCAAAACTACTATTTCTGTAGGGTTCTTTAAAAAGATCCTGTCACTAGACTTATTGGCCTAAGTTCCCATTTCAGTAACATAGTAACATAGTTTATAAGGCCGAAAAAAGACATCTGTCCATCCAGTTCGGCCTGTTTTTCTACAAGTTGATCCAAAGGCAAAAAAAACCCTGTGAGGTAGAAGCCAATTTTCCCTACTTTAGGGGAAAATATTCCTTCCCGACTCCAATCAGGCAATAAGAATTACTCCCTGGATCAACAATCTATCTCTAGTAACTATAACCTGTAATATTATTACCCTCCAGAAATATATCCAGTAAACAGTCTATGGTTTAAATTGTATATTGTATGCAAATTAAGGTCTTTGTAGACCCGATTGGCTAAATGGCTCAACAATGGTTAAGAACCTTCTCAGCAAAACAAGATTAGAGGTACTTTCCATATATTGTACTATTTAAATCTTGACCCTGATGAGTAGGTGCAATTATACCCAAAATGGGATCTGTCTGGTGCCATATTCCCTTAAAAACCTCTATTGCTTAAACTGTGGCCATATGTAAAACAAATGCTGCAGATTTTTCATCCGATGTGGAATCAGAAAATCTGTAGATTTCAATTCATATATCATGTTCATATCATGCTTTTGTCCAATCTTTAATGTATACACATGATGTATACAGTAAATAAATGACTTAGTTTTTCCTAGACTCTTCAGGACGGAAAAGCATAGTGTACTACGTGTAGGAATCATATTTTTCCACAAAGCATATGTTAAACATGGAACAAAAATGTGAACAGCAACTGTTGTGTTTTAAGAAATTTCATCCACATATTTAAGTCTGCAGCCTATCAACTTTTTTTTTTACTGCAAATTTTATCCATTTTAATGCATAGGGATTAATACACAGCAAATTCATCTACATACAGTACGTTTACCACACTTCTCAATATTGTAATTGCAACACCAAGATGGTCAAGCCATAAGGTTATGCAAATTGAGAAAAAAATCAGGTGTCATAAGATCTGCAGATAATCACATTTTCAAGTATCTAGCTCCAATCTGTGGAATGAAGGAGGGTTATAAAAGCCAAATTGAAAGCAAAGTTTCTTTGCCACATGAAACCTCAAAAAACATATCACATTATGTAGGATGATTGTACAAAGCCTCTAGTTCATCAATGTGCCAGTTATCGCCACTTGCAACTGAGAGGGACAGAATCCTTGAACTGAGAAACCTTGGTTTATTACTCTAGCAGATTGCTACATATCTAGGCCAAGATGTCAGCACTGTTTAATGTTGTATTCCTTGGTGGTTGGAAGAAAAACAATGAACTGGATTGAAAGCAAAAGGTGTACCCCTGCCTGGTCATATCAGCTGATGCTCAAAAATTGCACATAGTGATCTATTCTGTACTGCAAATGAGCCTAGGGTGGCAAAAAGTGCCTACACGCCAGATGTCAAGCAACAGGTGCTCCATTGACCTTATGCCACTGCTCTCAAAGGCTATCATGGTGCACAGAAAGATGGCTATGGAAGCTGGAATAGAGATCTATCAGCAATGAGTCCTGCTTTTGTCTAAGGAATGTTCTTCTATGATGAATGCACTTGGGCATGCAAATCATAAAGATCAGCTGCTGGCAACTCAGTTTGCAATTGCAGACTGATGACGTCCCTAATGTTCTCGACGGGAGACATATCTAGAAACTAAACAGGCCATGGTAGCACATTTATGCCACACAGACTGCTCACAATACCATGAGCAACATGCAGGCTGGTGTCCTATTGAAAAAAAAGGCACTTGGGACACTTTAGAGAAATAGCTGAGTGACTGGTTCCATGATTGTTCCATGAGCAAATCAAGGTAACCCCGAGCTGTTACGGTACCTGAAATGAAGACTAGAGGAGTCCAGCTACCACCCTACACTGTACAGTAGGACTGGTGGTGTGTTTCCTTAGTAAGGCCCCTCGATAGTGATGCCCACCTGGTCTACAGTCCATTCTCCAACTATTATTGCCTCCAAGAAAAAAGCAGGACTCATTGCTGATGGATAGTGGCACACTGTTATTGCAAACATGGATGCTCTAGCCTATTGGCTGTCCAAAACTATTGCAAGAAATAAGTGTATAAAGAATAAAGCTGGCACTCTCACACACCTGGTACATGTTATATGAATATATTGTATTTATTAAAACATTAGTTCAGAATTACTAATAGATTAGATGATAAAGGAATGAATGATATAGTTATTGCATTTGATCCCTCACTTTTATAATTATCGTGGGGCACTTGTGGTAAAATAGAAAAAGAAATAGAAGAAGAGTATGTGTCTTTCTTGGTAGTGAATAAATCAAGGTGTTTTGAATATTTTGTTTCCATTTTTTGTTATTATTTTTTTGCATATAATTAATATGTCTATTGATCCTGTTATTAATTCCACAACTTTTCCTTCTTGGTGTTGCATTTTCAGTGTTGAGGAATGTATATTTGTTCTTAAAATATTTTCTTACAATAAAATAGGATTACTGTCTAGAAAGAAGATTAAATTTGAGCTCTGTTAAGACACTGGATGGTTTCTGAGCCATCATATTTCATGATGGTCTACAGCAGAGGTCAGAAACCTCCGGCACTCCATCTGTTATGAAACTGTAAATCCCCACATGCTCCATCCATTTCTACAGGAGTTCCAAGAAAAAAAAAAGATGCATCCTGGGAGTTGTAGTTTCATAACAATGGAGTGCTGGAGGTTGCTGACCCCTGTTCTACAGCATGTAAAGTATGAACTATTGATTTGTTTTTTTCACTACCATGATAAAAAGAAACTCTTTGCAAAATTATTTGCATTATGACTTCCTAGAATTTTATGCTTAGATAAAAGACATTACTGTTTGATAATTGTCCTGAAACCAGGGACAGACTCTACAATTTATATATAATGTATAACCCTTGTAAATGACTAAACAGACATTACAAGATTTTAGAGAACGTATTTGCTTATCATGAGGCACAATATTATAAAGAGGATCTGTTGGCCCTTCTCTTCTAGGAAATATTCTTAGAACTCTGGAATACATTTAAATTTCCTTAATTATTAGAGTGTGTCCCCATGTATTGAGACATGCTCATTGACAAGGGGAATTGTAATGCCAGTTATAAATTTATTTACCAATTTTATTTGCTTAAAGGGGTTATGCCATGATTAAAATATTTGTGTCATCATGGAAAATGGGGGAATATCGCTAGGATATGCCCCCATTGTCTTATAGGTGCAGGTCCCACCTTTGGTACCCGCACCTATATATCGAGAGCGGAGCCCTGAAAGTGAAGAAGGGCGCACTGTGCATACGCAGCCACCCTCCATTCATTTTTTATGAGGCTGACCAAAAGAGGCAAACACTGGCTTGGCTATTTCTGTTGGCCCCATAGAAATGAATGGGAGCGGTACGCTCCCATTCACTTCTATGGGGAGCCGGCTTGGTGGTGGCCGGACCGGAGTCCATCAGCCACTGCCTTGCGGTGCTCCATTTTCACCGCTGATCGGGCAGGTGCAGCTCCTGCACTCACCCAATCGGCGCGCCGTAGCACTACGACGCTGGTCGGGAAGTCACTTCCCGCAGCGCCATACATGTATGGCGCTGGTCGGGAAGGGGTTAATTGGATCATTTAGACTTCAGAATGTGGTTGCTTATTGTTAGTATCTAAGGCAGGTTTCAGACGATGGTCCATGTTAAGGCTCTATTTCCCAGACCAAGCCTCAGCTGAACCAAACTTACTAGGTCTTAATGACACAATGCCATTAAAACAGCAAAGTAGACCTGAGGTTGGGCTGGAATTCACAGCATCATAGATC
This sequence comes from Rhinella marina, assembly GCA_900303285.1. Lineage (NCBI taxonomy): Eukaryota > Metazoa > Chordata > Amphibia > Anura > Bufonidae > Rhinella > Rhinella marina. The sequence goes on from ONZH01022330.1 coordinate 28,127, forward strand.
ATAAAGCCATGGCTGGTCCCTGAAAGGCAGCCGTCACATGGACCATGTTTCATTGACTGAACCTTCTCACCAAAGTGTACCAAAGAGTTATATTTTTTCCAGATTGAACTAAATATACTCAGCTGAAAAAACCTATAGAATTCATTCTGGCTACTGTACAATGCAAGACCAAAAATAAGAAAAATGACATTTTCCATACAAAGTTACACAGTGAACAATGCAGCATAATTTAATATTATTCTGCTATCTGCAGAATTCCCCTTTCTGGCCCTGATATATTATCCCATTTCTTAAAGGATCTTATTGTTTCCATTCATGCAAACCACATTAATGAAGTATACAAAATTCAAAGAAGTCTCAAGTCTTCATAATATAGATGTTGTCCTTCTTAAAAGAGGCTTAATTACAGCCTCAATAGGTCAGCCTGTGCGTATGATATTTCTTCAGTTTCCTTTGACCTTTACATAATAATGCTTCATTTCACTGAGGGGGAAGGGATGTTTTGCACTTCAGAAATATGAACTAATCTTTAGTGAATGCTTGGAGTATACATAAAATGGATAAATGAGCTTTGTCTTCCACTATGCTAATAATATTAATACATAAGACTTAATTACATATTTGTGCATTTAATATTTTTGAATCTGTTTGACTTAGTCATCAAGCGAATGAAGTGATTCGTAAATGTTTTAACATTTGTTCAGCGAGATTTGCCTATAATCCTTAAATCATTACTTGCCTTACTCTGAACATCTGAGTTCTAATGTGAGTGCAAGCGTTCCAATATCACCTTAAATGGACTAATGACAAGAGCTTTCTTCAGTTTAGTCATTTTCCATCTATGTAATATTGAAAACCTGTAGTGAAAAGAAAATGATCAAAGGCTGATCAGTGCCTTGTGTTATTGTACAGTACATGGCATCAAAGCATTGTATCAAGAAACAGTGTACAAAATACTTCTTAGAAATAACTGCCTCTGAATTTCCCAGAAGAACTATTCAACTTCAGCTTGGTATTTCTAAGATTTGCTGTTATTATTATGGCTTGGAACTGAGGAAATATCTACAACACTGTTTCCGATCAATTATGTTGTAGCAACATGCCTACTGCTTCATGTGTAATACTGCCAATGTGGTAAGTGCTTCAAATGTTTGGCACAGTAGGTTATTCCTTTTGGTCCTTTTGCCTCTGAAAAACATGATACAACATTATGCACTTGATATATGCCAAATAGTGTCCTGTTTTGTAATTAGTAGTTATAGACTGGGTTAAATAAATTGCAGTATCTCTAAACAAAGTGGGTACAGATGCATGGCGGTTACAGTCACTCAGAGAGGACACGGCACTTGTAGTACTCATGTATAGTTATTCAAGTCCAATGTCCATACAATAGTCCTAAGGAACCCCCCTAGTTCAAGAACATGTTAGGCCTATAAGGCCATATAGTGGCCCATGCCATGAGCACTCCCACCAACTCTACTCTGTGACACCCGTCTCCTTACAGATAAGTGTGACATCCTGTGAGAAGACTGGAGGTATTATAGGTATATGACAATCTCTTTCTAACAAAGCTACATCCAGCCCTGTACCTCATATGGAAACAGAGATCTTCCCATTCATTCCAGTTCTGATACTAAATGTATTTCAGGTTAGCAACTGGGGGAGTGGGGGGAATCTGTCCTTTCTCAGTGGGTGTGTCCTTTCTGCTGCAGATCTCTTTCTGTAACTGCCACAGCTTCCAACTTGTGTGAGTGCGGTGGACAAGGAATAAGGAAAAGAACAAACAGTGGGTGGCATTATACAGATGATAGTGAATAGCTCACTGGCTATGCTAAATATTTACATTAATTTCAGATCCAGGTGCTGGTTTGAAAAATGTAGAATATTTTTTGTAGAACAACTCCTTTAAATGTAGCTATAATGGTGGCTTGAAATGGAAAGTACTGACAAAATTGTAGACAGGGATATACATGAAAATGCCTGATTGTTGTAACTTTGTTCATTAAAGAAAAAAAATGATGGAAAAGTGAAAGATAAAAAAAAAAACTTGCTATGTTGTTAGTAGCATTATAAAAACAGTAACAGTATAAAAACACTTAGAGCTGCAAAAGACATACTTTTAAATAATATATTTGCAAAAAAAGGTTTACATTTACATGGACTATATCTCCATATTCTTTGATCCTCAGTCAAATGCAAATACCTCATGGGAATTTACAAATTAACATTAGTATTTGAGATCAGAGTTGGACTGTACAGCACAGGAATTTCATGTTTGATGTTTAAAATAATGTAACATTTAGCAGATTAATCACAAAAAAAATCTCATGTTATTACAATATACAGAGTAACAGATTAATCAGAAGTTGGTTTCTCACTAGGAGAGAGAAATATTCAGAGTACCCTTACAGTAAAATTAGCTTCATAATTCTGACTCAATATTAAAAGTAACCTACCGATCAATCACAGTTACTGGCCCAGTTATGCTTTGATCAACTGTGTTTTTATTAAACTGGAAAATGAAACATCTTCTGAAATATTAAATATTGATCAAACTGTAGAAAACGCTATAACACACCCGTAGTTTTCCTTCATTATTTGCCCTTTTACATTTTTGTATTGTATCATGCAATTTTTTCAATGCATCTAAAAAAAAATAATGAAGTGCCATTGCAAGAATTGTGCTAGAATTAAGCCTAGCTTGTGGGGGCACAGGCTATAGCAGCAATCTGTATTCCTGCCTGTGCAGCGTTCACGGAGGTAGTCAGTTAAATTCGCACACCAGTACAGCGCCATACAAGAATGATCATTTTGAGAAGCAGTAAAATCCAGGACTTTGGGTTCACAGCATAATTGATTTAATAATGTACATAACGAAAATCATTTTGGGGCTATTTAGAACAGTTTAACCCCTTAAGGACCTTGTCATTTTTCACCTTAAGGACCAGGCTGTTTTTTGGAAACTTGACATGTGTCACTTTATGTGGTAATAACTTTGGAATGCTTTTACTTATCCAAGCGATTCTGTGTTTGTTTTCTCGTGACACATTGTACTTCATGATAATGGAAAATTTTAGTTGATATAATTCACCTTTATTTATTAAAAAATCCAAAATTTACCGAAAATTTGGAAAAATTTGCAATACATCGTAAAAGAGCTATTACTTTACATTTCCCATATGTCCACTTTCATGTTTGTATCATTTTGCTTAGAATTTTAGAAGCAAATTTTCAATTTTTTAAGAAAATTTCCGAAACCCATTTTTTTAGGACCACTTCTTCTTATGAAGTCACTGTGGAGCTTATATAGTGGAAACCAACCATAAATGACCCCATTGTAGAAACTACACCCCGAAAGTATATTCAAAACTGATTTTATAAACTTTGTTAACTTTTTAGATGTTCCACAAGAATTATAGGAAAAAGGTGATGACATTTTTAAATTCATCATTCATTTTTTCCCTGCAACACATCAAGGGTTAGCAGCCAAATAAAACTAAATATTTATTACCCCGGTTCTGAAGTTTACAGAAGCACCCCATATGTGGTCGTAAACTGCTCTATGGGCACACAGCAGGGCGCAGAAGGAAAGGAGTGCAATATTGTTTTTGGAGAGCAGATTTCACTGGATAATTTTAAGTTGCCATATGACATTTAAAGTCCCCTGATGAAACCCTAGAGTAGAAACTCCAAAAGGTGACCCCATTTTGGAAATTATAGGATAAGGTGACACTTTTATTGGTACTATTTTGTGGTATTTATGACTTTTGATTATTCTATATTACACTTTTTGTGAGGCAAGGTAGCAAAAATATGGCTGTTATGGCAACGTTTTTATTTTTGTTTTTTACTGTGTTCACCTGACAGGTTAGATAGAAACATAGAAGAAACATAGAAGATTGACGGCAGAAAAAGACCACCTGGTCCATCTAGTCTGCCCTTTTATTAATTTATATCAATGAGATTAGTCTGACATGATTGGCCCTCAGTAAAGCCATGCTGGTTTGGGTCCATCAAGTTGTTTGTTGTTAGGTGGTCAATTATCTTCTTTTTTAGTAGAGTCTCCATCATTTTTACCACTACAGATGTCAAGCTGGCTGGCCTATAGTTACTAGCTTCTTCTCTACTACCCTTCTTGTGAATGGGTACAACATTGGCCATTCTCCAATCCTCAGGAACATCTCCTGTAAGAAGGGACTGATTATGCAGATCAGTCAGGGGGCCAACAATTACAGATCAGAGTTCTTTAAGAACTCTGGGGTGGATGCCATCCGGACCCATTGCCTTATTTATCTTTAGTCGGACAAGTTCCTCTAGAACATCGGCCTCTGAAAACACTGGGGTTGAAACCTTACAACTAGAGGCAATGCTATGTCCAGCCATGTTCTGATTATGAAAGTCGCCATCTGAAAAAACTGAGCAGAAGTAGTTATTCAGATGGTCAGTGACCGCCTTATCCCCATCTATATACAGATTTTTTCCATTGCTAAGATTTGTAATGCCGCAGTTTTTCTTCTTCCTGTCACTAATATATCTGAAGAAGGTTTTATTACCCTTCTTAAGAGAGTTGGCCATTTCTTCCTCCTTTGAAGCTTTAGCAGTAGAGATGAGCGAGCACTAAAATGCTCGGGTGCTCGTTATTCGAGTCGAACTTTTCCCGATGCTTGGGTGCTCGTTTCGAATAACAAACCCCATTGAAGTCAATGGGAGACTCGAGCGTTTTTGCGGGGGACCAAGGCTCTGCCTAGGGAAGGCTGGGTGAAAACCTGGAAACCTCAGAAAATGATGGAAACACCACGGAAATGGACAGGAAACAGCAGGGGCAGCATGCATGGATGCCTCTGAGGCTGCTTAATCCCACCATTACCCCAAATTCTCAGGAAACAGCCTGGTGGTTATCCTCATGGCAATTGTGCTCACCCAGACCAAGAAAGGTGATGCAAATACCCATCACATGTTAGGGAAGCACCCAACTAGGTGCAACGAAGGTCCATCACCGCCTGCAGGTGACACCACTGCTCATGCTGGCACTGCAGCTGAAATCAAGTTTAGTATCTGTTCTTATCAGTTGCTGTGGCTGCTGGTGGTATAGTGGTGAGCATAGCTACTTACCAAGCAGTTGATCCGGGTTCAATTCCCGTCTATCGCAGGAGGCAATTAAAAATCAGTACAATATCTAATACGTCCCCCTACCCGGGTAAATTGTTTGGAGAGAGGGCCTGTAGGTGGGGGGGAAGGAGGTTTTGCTGGAAGAGCCAGAGGAGTGCCCCCTGGGCTAGCGTGTGTGGTGGTGACAACAGCCGGAATGGATTTGGGAAAACTGTTGCTTTAACCCGTATGGTATCGATTCTTCTCAGTTTAATACCATATACGTCCCCTATCTTGGGACCTTATATTTTATGGATTTTTCGACCACGGAAAACGAGCTTGCTCTGGCCAGGGGAGTGTCTTTCCCACTGCAGCTAAGGGGACGTGTCCATGCTCTGCCCTATCACAGGTCAGGAGGGACATAAAAGAAGAACCAAACAAAAATCTGTACAATATCTAAGACGTCCCCTATCCGGGTAAATTGTTTGTAGAGAGGGCCTGTAGGTGTGGGGCAGGCTGGGGGGAAGGAGGTTTCACTGGAAGAGCCAGATGAGTGCCCCCTGGGCTAGCGTGTGTGGTGGTGACAACAGCTGGGTGTAGTTAGAATGACGACGCAGGACCCCAACTTAAAAATTTAGCATCAACCGGTACAGTCGTAAATTATGAGATTGATCAAGTGTGGTATTTCTTCTATGTATACTACTCAGTTTAATACCGTATATGGCAGCTATCCGGAAAAATAGTTTGTAGAGAGAGAGAGAAAGATAGGACAAAGAAGTAAATTGTTTGTAGAGAGGGCCTGTAGGTGGGGTGGCAGGCTGGGGGAAAGGAGGTTTCGCTGGAAGAGCCAGAGGAGTGCCCCCTGGGCTAGCGTGTGTGGTGGTGACAACAGCCGGAATGCATTTGGAAAAACTCTAGCATCAGCCGGTGCGGTATCGATTCTTCTCAGTTTAATACCGTTTACGTCCCCTATCTTGGGATCTTATATTTTATGGATTTTTCGACCACGGAAAACGGAAAAAGAGCTTGCTCTGGCCAGGGGAGTGTCTTTCCTACTGCAGCTAAGGGGACGTGTCCATGCTCTGCCTATCACAGGTCAGGAGGCAATTAAAAGAAGAACCAAAAAAAACATCAGTACAATAACTAATACGTCCCCTATCCGGGTAAATTGTTTGGAGAGAGGGCCTGTAGGTGAAGGGCAGACTGGGGTGAAGGAGGTTTCGCTGGAAGAGCCAGAGGAGTGCCCCCTGGGCTAGCATGTGTGGTGGTGACAACAGCATCAGCCGGTACAATTGTCAATTATGAGCTCGATCAAGTGTGGCATGACTTTTAAATGGATATTGCATGTGGTCACGTACTCCCTGGAACCCATAGTCACGCCTTCCCTGATGTGCTAGCCCAGAACATTCTCTGCCCCAATTCGCAAGACCTTTTACTGTTTCCGTGTGCTGACAGTGGGGATTTACCAGTGTTGTCTGAGGAGGTGGTGGACAATGGCGAGACACAGGTGTCGGGGGGTGAGGTAGTTGTATGGGAAGAAAGTTACAGTGGGGACTCCTTGGGGGGACTTTCTCATGATTGGACAGATTCAACTTGGGTGGATCAGGCACAGGAAGAGATCAATTTTTTTTTGTGTTTATTTAACTTTTATTTATCAAAAATAACAAGAGATAGTTATTCGTTATCTTCTCTGCGCAGTCTGGCGTTGGGGTTCGTCACTTTGATGGCGAGCTGTGCCGCTCTCTCCACAATGGTCTTTAGGTTCTTAGATGGAGACATTGTCGGCGATTTCAGCACAGAAGGACTTGTTGCTCATCAACAGAACCTGGACCTCC
>ONZH01022331.1:0-75011 GCA_900303285.1 Rhinella marina
CGTTGTGTCCTTAAAAATGTTTGACATGATACGGTTAATGAGCTGCCTATATCGGCTTTGATGAGCTTATCCCTGAAATTCTGGGTTCTCTTGAGGCACATGAGTGGTGGGGTTTGGAAGGCAGGGATGTTTGGATAGGATTTTTGAAGTAAAGGCCAATGTTGTTTGATTGTGTTTTGAATTTTTGGTACCAGTGGATGATATGTATGGATGAAAGGGACACGTTCGGAGTTTTTATTTTTTGATTTGGGTAGAGATGGTGTATGGGATATTTCTTTGTTGAGTAATTTGCTGGGGTACCCTCGTGCTAAGAACTTAGTTGCCATTGTTTGAAGTTGAGTTTGTCTGGTGGTGGGTTGGATACAATACGGTTCACTCGGTGAAATTGTGATCTAGGTAAGGATTTTTTTGTTGCAATGGGATGGCAGCTAGTATATAGTAAAAGGCCATTGCGGTCAGTCTCTTTGGTATAGAGGTCAGTGTGAATGTTGCCAATGCCATCTTTATTGATTTTGGTATCAAGAAAACTGATGGAATGTGGATCTAAATTAAGGGTAAATTGGAGTTCAGGTCTGGGAGAATTGAGGAGTGTTGTGAAGTCATGTAGAGATTGGAGGGAGCCATTCCATAGTGGTGGAATTCCAGGTGGCGTGTTGTTTGAAAAGTTCCAAGGTGTATATATAGGATTCTTCAAAGTGGGCCATGTAACTGTTAGCATAGGGTGGCGCTACGTTCGCGCCCATTGCGGTCCCGCATGTTTGAAGGTAGAAGGTGTCGGCATAAAGGAAGAAATTGTCTCTGAGGACTATGTTTAGCAATTCAAGAATCAGTTGTATTGTGTTGTCATCATGGGTGGATAGTTGAAGAAGTGATTGTACGGCAAGGATACCTTTGTCATGTTCAATGCTGGTGTATAAACTATTGACGTCAAAAGTGACAAGTATGCTACTTGGGTTGACGGGTGTTAATGTTTTAAGTTTCTGTAAGAAGTGATTGGTGTCTAGTATGAATGATTTTGCCTTCTTAGTGAGTGGAGTCAGGAGCTTTTCAAGGAAGATAGATACAGGAGCTAGGATGGAGTCTGTGGACGCGACAATGGGACGGCCAGGTGGTTTGTGAAGAGATTTGTGTATTTTGGGTAGAATGTAAATGACAGGAGTAATTGGGTGGGGGTTAATGAGAAAGTCGGCGTTTTTTTTGTCAATTGTACCGAGTGTTAAGTGATTGTCAAGAATGGATAAAATTTTTGATCGAATTTTAGGTGTGGGATCATTTGGAAGAATTGAGTATGTGTTAGTGTCAGCTAGTTGACGTTCAAGTTCATCTTTATAGTCATTGGTATTAAGAATAACGATTGCTCCTCCTTTATCCGCCGGTTTTATCGTGATTTCCCGGTTCCGTTGTAGACTCTTAATGGCTTGCCTCTCATCAGGAGTTAGGTTACTTCGAGTGGGATAGTGGCCACATTTAAAGTCCGCCACTATTCTGTTAACATCCCGATGTATAAGTTCAATAACCGTTTCCGTCGCATGGTAGGTTTTGGGGGGATTAAAGTTACTTGGAGTGCGAAGTCCAAGTTAATCAATAGAGATGGAAACGTTAGAAGGGGATTTTGTTTCCATGGTAGGTGAGTTAATTAAAGGCCTTTCGGGATTACCAAAATGGGTCTTGAGTCTAATTGTTGAAGTACCTTCTCGAGTTGATAGTCATTCAATTGGGGTGTGGGACAAAACGTTAAACCTTTTTGTAATACATTAAGTTCCGTGGGGTTTAAAGTGTAAGAGGAAATATTAATGACTAAATTGGTCCTACCTGCGAGCGGGTCTGGATTCGGTTCACTTGATGAGGGTCTTGGTTTCTTGCGGCTCCTCCTCGTTCGTTTGGACGTCGGCTGCGTTGGTCTAAAACGTTGATTGGGACGAGATAGGCACATTGTTATACCAATTTTCTTCATAAAAAGAAGATAAATAAAACGATTTATTGTCTCCTTGTGGCTGCCCCCATACAGTATAATGTCTCCTTGTGGCTGCTCCCATACAGTATAACGTCTCCTGGGCTGCCCCAAGTAACGCCCTGGGCCCCCATACAGTATAACATCTCCTTGTGGCTGCCCATACAGTATATTGTCTCCTTGTGGCTGCCCCATACAGTATAATGTCTCCTTGTGGCCCCATACAGTATATGTCTCCTTGTGGCCCCCATACAGTATAACGTCTCCTTGTGGCCCCCATACAGTATAATGTCTCCTTGTGGCTGCCCCATACAGTATAACGTCTCCTTGTGGCCCCCATACAGTATAATGTCTCCTTGTGGCTGCCCCCATACAGTATAACGTCTCCTGTTGGCTTCCCCATAAAGTATAACGTCTCCTTGTGGCTGCCCCCATACAGTATAACGTCTCCTGTTGGCTTCCCCCATAAAGTATAACGTCTCCTTGTGGCTGCCCCCATACAGTATAACGTCTCCTTGTGCCTGCCCCCATACAGTATAAATGTCTCCTTGTGGCTGCCCCCATACAGTATAATGTCTCCTTGTGGCTGTCCTCATACAGTATAACGTCTCCTTGTGGCTGCCCCCATACAGTATAATGTCTCCTTGTGGCCGCCCCCATACAGTATAATGTCTCCTTGTGGCTGCCCCCATACAGTATAATGTCTCCTTGTGGCTGCCCCCATACAGTATATTGTCTCCTTGTGGCTGCCCCCATACAGTATAACGTCTCCTTGTGGCTGCCCCATACAGTATAACGTCTCCTTGTGGCTGCCCCCATACAGTATAATGTATAAAATTCATGTATACATTTATTTATTGGCAAATGGGGATTTGGCAGGGGAGGAGCCAGGGCAGAATGTGGGATGGGCCAGGGTAGTAGGCAGGGTAAGGGGGGCACATTCAGATTCTTGCTATGGGACCCAATAATTTCTATGTACACCCCTGCCCCCAATGCTACACTGGGTCTCCACAGTCGAGGTGTCACCACATATTACTTCTCTCCAAAGGGGATGGTAAGGCGTGGTGCACCCCAATGGGAAATAAGTCAGGGTCTGCAGTAACCCAGTAGGCTTCTACACTGGAGGAATTCAGGTGCAGAACAATATAGGCAAAGAACTAAGCTGTCTTTTCCAGACTCCTCCAAGGGTTTGATACTGAGGAAAGGTCTGAGCTAGCTGTCCCTATGTCTTTCAGAAGGCTGGTACCCTGGCCAAAGGCTGGAGGACCACAGTCTGTTTTTCAGTAGTCCGGCTGGCTCCTTGGTCACAGGGCTGGTGACCCATAGTCTGCGGCTCAGCTTCCCTATCTCAGTGTCTTCTTCTGGTTACTCATGCAAAACGGCATGAGACTCTTCTAAGCACTGATCCTTAACTGCAGAACACTAGGGGCTCTGATTGCTCTCCTTATATACGGTTCTAGCTGATATTGAACCTTCTAGTGGGAGGGGTGAAGCTGGAGAAGCACAGCCAAAACAGAAACAATGTTGCGGTTTAAAAGGTATGCATCACTAACTTTTTATTCTGTCAGTTAAAAAATGACTTGAAAAAATTACTGTATTTCATGTATTATGTGCATGTACTACAAATCCCATAAGGTTGTGGGACTTCCTATGAAACTAGTTAGGGCTGGCTCCACCCTTCCTCTCTGGAGTTAAAGGGAGTCTTTCACCTGTTTTTCACCAATATAACTAAGAGCACTGCCCCACAGAAGATTGCAGACACATCCCAGACATACCTGTGTGCACTGTGTGTCTGTATTATATGTCACATCCCAGACATACCTGTGTGCACTGTGTGTGTATTACATGTCCATCCAATACTTGCATGTGTCTTATCACATCCCAGACATACCTGTGTGCCCTGTGTCTGTATTACATGTCACATCCCAGACATACCTGTGTGCACTGTGTGTCTGTATTACATGTCACATCCCAGACATACCTATGTGCACTGTGTCTGTATTACATGTCACATCCCAGACATACCTGTGTGCCCTGTGTCTGTATTATATGTCATATCCCAGACATACCTGTGTGCACTGTGTCTGTGTATTACATGTTACATCCCAGACATACCTGTGTGCACTGTGTGTCTGTATTACATGTCACATCCCAGACATACCTGTGTGCACTGTGTGTCTGTATTACATGTCACATCCCAGACATACCTGTGTGCACTGTGTGTGTGTGTATTACATGTCATATCCCAGACATACCTGTGTGCACTGTGTGTCTGTATTACATGTCACATCCCAGACATACCTGTGTGCACTGTGTGTCTGTATTACATGTCACATCCCAGACATACCTATGTGCACTGTGTGTGTATTACATGTCACATCCCAGACAATCCTATGTGCACTGTGTGTCTGTATTACATGTCACATCCCAGACATACCTATGTGTACTGTGTGTCTGTATTACATGTCACATCCCAGACATACCTGTGTGCACTGTGTGTGTGTATTACATGTCACATCCCAGACATACCTGTGTGCACTGTGTGTCTGTATTACATGTCACATCCCAGACATACCTATGTGCACTGTGTGTGTGTATTACATGTCCACATCCCAGACAATCCTATGTGCACTGTGTGTCTGTATTACATGTCACATCCCAGACATACCTATGTGTACTGTGTGTCTGTATTACATGTCACATCCCAGACATACCTATGTGCACTGTGTGTGTGTATTACATGTCACATCCCAGACATACCTGTGTGTACTGTGTGTCTGTATTACATGTCACATCCCAGACATACCTGTGTGCACTGTGTGTCTGTATTACATGTCATATCCCAGACATACCTGTGTGCACTGTGTGTGTGTATTACATGTCATATCCCAGACATACCTGTGTGCACTGTGTGTGTATTATATGTCACATCCCAGACATACCTGTGTGCACTGTGTGTCTGTATTAATGTCACATCCCAGACATACCTGTGTGCACTGTGTGTGTGTGTATTACATGTCACATCCCAGACATACCTGTGTGCTCTGTGTGTCTGTATTACATGTCACATCCCAGACATACCTGTGTGCACTGTTGTGTGTGTGTATTACATGTCACATCCCAGACATACCTGTGTGCACTGTGTGTCTGTATTACATGTCACATCCCAGACATACCTGTGTGTACTGTGTGTCTGTATTACATGTCACATCCTAGACATACCTGTGTGCACTGTGTGTCTGTATTAAATGTCACATCCCAGACATACCTGTGTGCACTGTGTGTCTGTATTACATGTCACATCCCAGACATACCTGTGTGCACTGTGTGTGTATTACATGTCAATCCCACATACCTGTGCACTGTGTGTATTACATGTCACCCCATATTGTGCACTGTGTGTCTGTATTACATGTCACATCCCAGACATACCTGTGTGCACTGTGTGTGTGTATTACATATCACATCCCAGACATACCTGTGTGCACTGTGTGTCTGTATTACATGTCACATCCCAGACATACCTGTGTGCACTGTGTGTCTGTATTACATGTCACATCCCAGACATACCTGTGTGCACTGTGTGTGTGTATTACATGTCACATCCAAGACATATCTATGTGCACTGTGTGTCTGTATTACATGTCACATCCCAGACATACCTGTGTGCACTGTGTGTCTGTATTACATGTCACATCCCAGACATACCTGTGTGCACTGTGTGTCTGTATTACATGTCACATCCCAGACATACCTGTGTGCACTGTGTGTCTGTATTACATGTCACATCCCAGACATACCTGTGTGCACTGTGTGTCTGTATTACATATCATATCCCAGACATACCTGTGTGCACTGTGTGTCTGTATTACATGTCCCATCCCAGACATACCTATGTGCACTGTGTGTGTATTACATGTCACATCCCAGACATACCTGTGTGCACTGTGTGTCTGTATTACATATCACATCCCAGACATACCTGTGTGCACTGTGTGTCTGTATTACATGTCACATCCCAGACATACCTGTGTGCACTGTGTGTCTGTATTACATGTCCCATCCCAGACATACCTGTGTGCACTGTGTGTCTGTATTACATGTCACATCCCAGACATACCTGTGTGCACTGTGTGTCTGTATTACATGTCCCATCCCAGACATACCTGTGTGCACTGTGTGTCTGTATTACATGTCCCATCCCAGACATACCTATGTGCACTATGTGTCTGAGAATCGGTAATGTGGGTATAGTTTTTATTTTTACAGCATGTGCAGCCCCTGTGCTGGGATATCCTTTTAAATATTAACACAAAATCAACTTATATACAAATTTTAAGGTCCAAATTTGCCCAAATAATGAAACCAATATATGAAGTTGAGGTGTGATGTACAAATAGGAACCAGACTGATTCTGGAGCAGTTAATTACTTGCATTAATGTAAATTTCCCATATATATCCCATGGCAGAAACCACTGTGTTTTTTGCCATGGTTTTTCATTTTGAATGGTGCGGATCCGCTCTCGGTTGAGCATCATTGAATGGACCTACACTGCAAGAAGGCTCCTGATGTAGCTTTGTGAGAGGTTTGTGAGATGTTTAGTTCCATTCTCGGCGTGGTCTGGAAAACGCTGCAAAATCCTCAGCCTCATGTAATGCAACACAGCTTTTCATTGAAAACAATGTAGATTCGGATCATTTTTTGGTACAGAATCAGTGATGGAACCCAATCCCAAAAAACCTCTGCCCTAAAACACTAGAGCGGGGAACCAACCTCCGGCACTCCAGCTGTTGTGAAGCTACAACTCCCAGCATGCATACTCACTCTGCTCTTCTCAGAACTCCCATAGAAATTAATGAAAAGCTTTGCACTTTGGATGGCTGCGTTGAGGCCCTGCAGTATTTTTTGTAGTTGGTCTCCCCAAAATCTGCTATTGTTTTGTTTGAGTAGTCTCCTAGGCATTGTTCCCGGTAAACCAAAATCTTACTCCACACTTATGAGGGGCAATGCCCCAAAACAGCTGTCTGTGGATGGATAAGTGGCTTTAGGCATTTTCCGTTGTCACATCCTTAACCCTTTCAGTACCGGAGGTTTTTTCGGTTATGCATTTTCGTTTTGCGCTCCCTGCCTTCAAACAGCCATAACTGTTTTATTTTTCTGTTCACATAGCTGTATGAGGGCTTGTTTTTTGCGGGACAAGTTGTACTTTCTAACGCCACCATTTAATATTGCATATGGTGTAGTGGGAAGCGGGAAAAAAATTCCAAATCGGGTGAAATTGCAAAAAAAACGCTATTCCGCTACAGTTCTACGGGTTTCTTATTTACAGCGTTCGATGTTCATTAAAACTGACCAGTTACTTTCATTCTAATGGTCAGTACAAATCCGGTGATACCTAATATGTATAGTTTTTCCTTCGTTTTGATAGTGATAAAATAATTATAAAGTTGGCCTTTTTTTTTTGTCATATCTTGACCCCTATAACTTTTTGGTATTTATGTGTATGGAGCTGTATGGGGGCTAATTTTTTGTGGGGCGATCTGAAGTTTTTATTGATACCATTCTGGGGTGTGTATGACTTTTTGATCACTTTTTATTTAAATTTTTTTAGAAAAAAAAGCGACAAAAAACAGCGAATCGCCATTTGGATGCTTTTTTCCGCCACACAATTCGCCGTATTGGAATATTTTTTGTAATATTTTAAAAGTACAGGCGTTTTCGGTCATGGTGATACCCATGATGTCTATATTTATTGTTATTTAGGTATTTATTTTTTAATTATACGGAAAGGGTGGTGATTTGAACTTTTATATATTTTTATTTTTTATATATTTTTTAACATTTTTTTAAAAATTTTTTGTGATTATTTTAAAGCTCAAATATGAGCTAATATATTGGGTTTTTTTTTCTTTATGAGCAATTAGGGATTTACTAGATTGAGATAAATCTAAGAATTGCTCATTTCTTATCCTGGCCTGCCATCTAGTGGCCAGAATAAGAATTGCACTTTGAAAGCTATAAACCTCATCAGCGAGGTTTACAGCTTTCAGATCGTGTACAGACACCCCGATTGGCCACACGGGGCGTCTGTACACCACCCGGAAGCGTACGCTTCCGGGTAAAGACGCAACTAGATGCCGTGATCACGTGTGATCACGGCATCTAAAGGCCCAGCAAGACGCCGCCGATGGGGTATGTAGCGGCAAGTCTCTGCTGTTAGAAACAGCAGAGACTTGCCAGCCATGACGCCCGCATCGCCCCAGCGCCGTACATGTACGGCGCTGGGAGTCTAAGGGTTAAAGGCGTTTTCTCACTTCGGAAAGTGTCATTTATCATGTACAGAAAGTTAGTACAAGCCACTTACTATTGTATTGCTATTATCCATATTTTTTTCTTTGCTGGCAGGATTTATTTTTCCATTACATTATATATTGCTTGTTTCCATGGTTATGACCACCCTGCAATCCATCAGTGATGGTCGTGCTTGCACACTATAGAAAAAAGTGCTGGCCTTTCTGGTGGCCAGGACCGTGGGGCAACACTTCCTATAGTGTGCAAGCACAGCCACCAGTGCTGGATTGCAGTGTGGTCGTAACCATGGAAACGAGCAGTGTATAATGTGATAGAAAAATTAATCAAGCCAGCAAAGGAGACAACATGGACAATCACAATACATTAGTAAGAGGCTTGTATTAACTTTCTTTACATGATAAATGCAACTTGCTGAAGACTTGTAACTGAGCTGACATAGGAACCACTTAATATGGTGGATTTGGTGATCTCTAAAACGGGGACACCCTTTTGCTTGGAGGAATATCTGGCTTTCTCTGTGTTGAAGACCCGTAACTGGGGCTCCACAGTTATTTTGCATATTATAGAAATGAATGGAGCTTGGTGAGAGTTGTAGTTTCAGAACAGCTGGAGTACGGAAGGTTGTTGATCCCTGCACTAGAGCTTTGTGGGGATAAAACCAGCTGATTTGAAAAGCTATTAAAGGTTCCTTACCGTCATTCCTGTGTAGCTGCTGCCACCTGCTGGCACAATCTACATATTACACCACTGCATAGACAGTGCAAGCCACAAGGAATGCAGAGCTTGCGTCTAATGCTGGATCTCTGTATGTGTAAGTGAAGATCGATATGAGCATTTCCAGCAGCAATTTATCAGCAGCATTGCCATTACTATGAACTTCAGAACTCCACATAGATCATCTAAACGTTGTAGTGGCCAAAAGAATGTGAACGCCTGAGGATTTACTCACTTCACAGTGCTCTCCAATTTCCTGACCCTAATTTCCTATCAGTATGTCTCTTGAATGAAACCACAGCATGTGGACAGTATTGTGTGTTATTGCAATAATACTTCATTTGAAATGCCCTATTCACTGCTAGTGCATAGTAATGATTTTCATGGGATAACCCCCTTGAGAAGTTGGATCTGGACCCATCCTCTTTGTCCCACCTTTCATCCAACTCACTCTTCATGCGCTTCCAGTCTGGGTTGTGACCAGAGGTGGACTGGGAACTTTAAGGGAATGTGTCATCAAATGACCTATTGTTTAAATCACGCTTTTATGTTTAACCCTTTCATGACCGGACGTAAAAATGGCCTGAAGTGTCCAGGCAACTTCTTGTGTTTTTGTGCACGAGGTGGTTTAGTGACTAGAGTTGAGTGAACGTGCTCGTAACGAGCACTGTACTGCTCGGATCCCCTGCGCTCGCATGACCACAGCCATCCGGATCCGTCGTCCTCACCCGACTGCAAGTCAGTGGGGACGGATCCGTTTGGTATGACACACTCGTGTGTCATACCAAACGGATCCGCCCCTATTGACTTACAGTCAGGTGAGGACCGGATCCGTGGCCTGCGGCCATGCGAGCGCAGGGGAACCGAGCACTACACGTTCGCTCAACTCTATTAGTGACCCTTATTAGAATAGTTTTTTTTTTTAAGAGATTTTTTTTTTTAGGTTTAATTTGGAGGAAAGCTGCTAATTCTTATTTAAAAAGTAATTTTTTTAAATTATAGCTTTTAAAACTGACACAAAAATGAATTATTGCAATGGGTTCCCTATTTGGTGACGATCATTTTGATATATAACATGTATAGGTTTTATTGAAGTGGGAGAATATGGTGACGGTTTCCTTTGGTGACTGCATTTTTAATTTTTTTTTTACATTTTTTATTTGTATTTTTTTTTTTTTTTTTACTTATATATTAATTCATTTTGGCACATAATATGTCCCCCATCCACAGGAGCCCCAGTTACAAGGGAAAACAGCCCCCTATGGGGGCATTAGACACAGACAGAGCTCTGCCGCTTCCTGCTCCCTCCACCATGCGCCCATTTACGGCTCTCCTCCGGCACAGCAGAAGGCAGAAACAGTAATAAACCGCTCCTGTCTTCTCCTCAGGATCCCCGCTCTGTCTGTGAGCCGGGACCCGACCTGCTCCTTCTAGATTGCAGGAGCAGGTCGGGTCAGCACTGGGATTAAAGCGCTGCCTGAACGTTTATATACGTGCTATCTACACGGGGCATGTGCAGATAGGACGTTTTTTAGCCATATGGCAGTCGGGAAGGGGTTAATTCCTGCAGTTTTTGCACTGACCCTATGCCTAATAATAAGCGCCACTTTTTAGTCTGTACAAATCACTTTATTGCAGTTATCTGCTTATCCGTTATTCTAATCCTGCCTGTAATGATATCACCTCTGTGTATAGATAAGACAGGATCCACCATTCACGATAGGTAATTGTCAAAGCGTATCTATTCCTTCCTTGTACAATGACGTCTGCACAGGTCACAGAGCATGCCTAGAAAACTCTCCCATAGAAGTCAATGAGGTCCCCTCCTGACCGTTGTGTCTATGGCCCATGGCGCTGCCATAAAGCAATTGTTTTAATGCTCTGTAAATGCCCTTCAGGCAAGATGGCCGCCCCCATTTGCTGATACACTTCTTTTAAAGTGACCCTGGGAAAAAACTAGAAGTTGCTGCATTTTGTAGTCAAATTGACTGAAGGCAGGGCCAACACAAGAAGGCGAGGCCAGCAATAGCATATTGCAGCACATTATACCACCCTAGCAAAGTCAAATACCACAGCGTAACACAAAATACTGTCCCAGCAGCACAAAATACCTCCCCAAAAACTTTCACTCTGTGGTGGCCATGCCAGCTGCCACGTTATTTCCTCCTCAGGATAGCAATGGCAATAAAGTTGAAGTCAGGAGGTGAGAGTCAGACAGATCATTACTTACATGGCTGGCGGCTGTGAGGAGGTCTCAGATGTCCAACCACCCCCCTCAGATTTCTTTTCCCTTGTATGGTCTATGGCCAGTCCATCACTAACAATCTACTAATTGCCAAAGCCTCACAAAATTACTCTGTGCTCTTTCTGGATCTGTCCTCTCACTTTAACACAGTCAACCACTCACTTCTGTTCCAAACTCTGCCATCCCTATTCCATAGGCATCACAAGCTTGGTCTTCTCCTGGATCTCCTCATACCTCACTAACCGAATATTCAGTGTCTCACACCACCATGTTTTTTCACCTTCTCTCTGTCGTTCTCCTTCAAGGCTTTGTCCTCTGACCTCTACACTTCTGGATCTATACTGTTGGCCTGGTATATCACATGGAGTGCCATGGCTTTCTACACTGATGACACTCCAATTTATCTGTCTGATCCAGATGGTCCATGAATTCATCATCTTTCACCATGTCACCCAACTCCTCCCCCATCATCAATCACAGTTAATGGCTCCAGACTTTTTCCTGTCTTGCAAATCCACTGCCTCTGAATAACGTTTGATTTTACCCTGCCTTTTAAAACCACATATCCAAGCCCTTACCACGTCCTGCTGCCTCCACCTCAA
Source organism: Rhinella marina (assembly GCA_900303285.1). Taxonomy (NCBI): domain Eukaryota; kingdom Metazoa; phylum Chordata; class Amphibia; order Anura; family Bufonidae; genus Rhinella; species Rhinella marina. Next base: position 11,827 of record ONZH01022331.1, read on the forward strand.
AACATTTCTTGTACCTGCTCATTTCTCAGAGAACATCTAAACAGCCCTATTCCTCCTAATCAAGGCAATGTTAGCTAAGATCTAGATTGTGGAGATTTTTGGTGTCTTCAGTTCTGGTGAGTACTGCATGTGGAAATATGGACATGAAAACATATATGGCATGTATGAACTGTGCTTACTTTCTACTTTTATTTTTATGAGGACGTTAAGCCACAAACATGAGTTTACTGCAATGACCTAGTGTTTTATGGCTAAATGGCGTTATGTGACTTCACTGTGACTATTATGTCCCACAGGCTGTGTATGGAAGATATAGTTCATTTTCTGGTCCTAGACTCAGTTGCTAGGGTAAGCTGGCCCCACCGCTCTGAGCTGGGAGCTGTAGGATAGTGTGCAGCCAGCAGCCAAAGTGTGAGTAGCTAAAATCTGGTGCCAGAGAGAACCAGCAGATGGAGTTACACCTGCTCTGCAAGCTGAGAGTGACCATAAAAGTGAATGGAAACCTGTGTCAGCCTCTGAAAGAAATTAATATTGAACTTTGCAGAAGGTTAAGTGCCATTACAAAGGGACAGTGCATGGACAAATGTCACTGCAAGGTAATGCATGTGGTGAGGCTGTGGACTTCACTGCATTTGGTTGGGGAGACGTTTCAGATACCTTGCCATACTACTGGTAGACAGACTGGGCATCTGTTAAGAGACTGCACCCCGCAGTTGGGCATTTTAGTGCTTTATTGAGAGTGAGAATCTATTGTAACATCGACTTTGCACCCCTTTGGCTGAATTGGGAAGTTTGTTTGGACTAACCCGAGAGAGGTTCAGTGAGGTAGTCATTGTACGGCCTATATACTCATTTACAGCCTTGGGAAAACTGTACATGTAACCTGTACTGAACTTACCTTTGCAAGTGCCTGTGTGTCTCCTCTGCCCAAATGCACAGTCACACCATTGCCCTTCTTGCCGGTACCACTATATCGCAATGCCTTGCATCTCAAAACCTGCTAACACTGAGGGCACCCCACGTACCACCAGGCAGGAATCCCTCAAACCAGGGAAGAAAAGTTGCACCCCTCCCATCACTGCATGGCCTAGGGCGTGAGGACTGCCATTTTGACTACTGCCACTCCTATCCTTTCCACCACCGCCACTCCTGTCCTCTCCTGCTCCACCTCCGTGTCACTACATAACCATAGGATGAAAAATTGCATGAAGGTGTCTATACAGTAAATGCTGAGTGCTAGGTGACATTTTTACAATGTGCCAGGTATCTACTTTCTACTTCCCCTGGCACCAAACAGATTAAAAGACCAATATGCTACCCCTAAAGACAGGACTAAATATACAGTAGCTTCCATTTTACAAATATATTATCTTGGTTTTATTCAGCTTATGGCAGCAGGTAATATGTCATGAGCTGTCACACATCACATTACCTTTCCGTTTGCAGCTTACAAACTCCAGTGGTACCGATGCAGGTGTGACACATTTTGCTGTGTTCATAGGGGAAGATTCATAGACAGACCTTCAAAGTGCCGATGCTGTTCGAGAAGTCCTCAAAGCAAGCTATTACAGACACTTACATAAGTCAAGTTGACAATTCGCCACACTTCTTTTCTAAGACATAAAATTTGACTCCAGGCATACCTTCTATCTCTAGATAACAAGAACTGAAATTGCCTGAAATTGGATAATTTTAAAAGTTTTACTACTAAACTAATGTATCCTTAATTCTCTTCATTACAAGACTAAATAGAACCACTGTTACGGCAGTGGGTGTGGAACCACTGTGTCATCCGAACAGATTTGACTTGGGGCTACTCCTAAGAGAGTCTTGGTAACCCCCGAGTTTTCACCCTTTGACCCCTGTACAGGGATCTGGACTTCGCTGCAGAAAAAATCACCAGGCCTCTACCTCCTGAATTACTCTCTGTTTGATTGATAGACTGACTGAACTGCTGACCCACCTAGTCAAGAGACACAAGTGTGAAGCACAGAGGGATCAGGCAAAACCGTATTCGGGGACAAAATGAGGTCAGGACAGGAAGAGTATGTGCAGTCCAATAAACAGTCCAGGGTCAAGGCAGGTAGCTCAAGTTTAATACGAAGGTCAGTAGAGGTCAGGTCAGGCAGCGAAAGATCAAATTCGGAAAACGGGCAGAAAAACCCTCTATTTGTAGGGAACTTGCATGCTAGAGAACCTATTGCTCAGGCCTCCCTATCGGGGAAGGTGCCTTACATACTCAAAAGTGACCAACTGTTGGCTGGTGTGTTAAGAACTGGGGAAGCATGCACCACATGGCCAGAGGGAGAAGGCCTTGTTGATAAGAAACAGGGTGTGGCCTTTCTGGAGAGAGGACACAAGTGACTCCAGCAGCCAGACACACCACAAGGGAGCAGAGGAAGGCCAATAAGTCTGAGTTGTCTAAGAAGAAGAAATAAGGGTGAGTAAAGTAGCAGAGCAGGACAGTGGTGGGCACAGGCCACCAATGAAACACCACTACTTGCATTTTAGTATTTCATGATATTTATAATAACAACCTAATTTTGTATTGACAAATAAACGCTTTTATCAACTTAGTTAGCTTGGTTAATTTAGGGAAGAGAGTTTGATTGGCTAGTCTTCCTTTAAATTTTCAAAGCTCTGCGCATTTGTTCTTGATTCTTGTAGTGTATTCTACTGTATTTCTCTGACTTGTTAGAAAGGTGCATGATATAATCTGTAGTGATTGTCATTTTCTTATCAGTGACTGTTTCTGTGCGTAAAAACCTCTCTTATTGTAGCTGGGTCATGTGACCAACTCCCTGACCTCCAGCTGACCCAGGACAGAAAGCCAGTAACTGCTCTATTCATTCCTATGGGAGCCTCACTTTCAGTCTCATAGGAATACATAGAGAATTAGACTTCCTGTCCACACATAAGTCTGTGTGAGTTGGTGGGTCTAATTGCTGGTCACATGACACAGATAAGAAACTTCAGGATGATAGAAGTCAAAAATTCAGACACTGGTAAGAAAATGACATTCACTACAGATTACATCATGTACATTTCTAGCCGGACATGGAATAAAATTTATGTCGGGAGTTCTTCTTTAAGCTTTGTGTTGTCTTGACTATCTTGCTAAGTTGTACTGCAAAACAGGGTCAGTTCTGCTGTCTTAATTTCTGCTCACTGTGATTCATTGCTCTGTATCTGAACCGTTACCATCTCCCATCTGATCCATTTTTGACTGCTATATCCTCCATCTATTGCCATGATCATTCAGTTCCTGTCATCTATCCATGAGTGTTGATATGTGCTTCGCACAGTATATTTTTCTTGTGACTATCTAGTTGTTATGCACTTCTGCCCCGCTAAAAATCCTGGGGGTATCTGATTACGAAGGGACACTCTTAGTACTTGGGAAAGGCTACTGCTATAGGCAAAGTCCAGTTCTGCAGTCTTGTCAACAAGGAACTGAAAATCTCTGAACATTATTATCTAAATCAGGGTCCATTACGACTCTGTTGCTCATTGACCCATAAACACCTGGAGTAGACCTTGTGGAGAGGTTTCATTGTAAAAATATTTAGAGACTCCACCTTGAAGCCACCATTATGGACAAAATCCCTTTTCATACTAAAAAGGTCCAAAGAAGGGGAACTGGACGAGCACACCTTTATCTGAGATAACAATGAGGATATATCTGATCCATATCTGTCTGATAAAAAATATATATAGTTTAATATACACACTAAATATACACATTCAATGGACAATATATATTGGCGCCAATAATGCAAATAAATTGATAATAAATTGATAAATAACTCAATATAAAAGTTAAATATAATATAAAAGGTTGGTAGAAAAAAGGCAAAAAAATAAAAAATATAAAAAATAAAAAATAATGGATAAAAAATAAAATTAAAATTAAATATAAAGCGTCCTCCTGGTTATGCAATCCTGTGGATATATCTCAATGTCTATATCTTCACATATAGAGCAGGGGAAGTGTCTTTTAATGTCTCAGAGTCTCCTAAATAATCGATTATTTTGTAGGTATTAGTACCAGATATTGGTACCAAATATCAGGTGATAGCCCCCCGATTTAGGCTTCACATGTAAAGAATATGAGAGCAAAAATATGTGGAGGTACGTTACCAATCTGGAGATGTTACAGCGCTTTTCATATGCTTTAAAAGACTGTTCTCCATATGCCTGGTGGACCATGAGCATCCATGTATTATATAGACAACCAACTGACTGCAGTAAAAGCTGTCTGCATCTATACCGATCACTGCTACAGCAGCTGATTCCAAGGTGCCCCAGTTTTTTTGAGGGGCGTGAAGTGATAACATTATTTAAATGGAGCTCACTGCATTCAGCTTTAATATAGAGCTAAAGAGTTTTGGATATTTATGGTCTCTCCTTAGGATAGGCGATCAACATCAGAACAGTGAAGGTCCAACTTTCGTCAGTTTTGGCTATGCTGCTTTTTTTCTGTGATTTTGTTTGTACAACTGGAAAGTTACAAAAAACGTGTAAATGAAACATGAATTAGGCTTCTTTCACACTAGTGGCGGGTGAACAGCCTGCCGGATTCGTGCTACCGCTAATGCACGCATGCCACCTGAACTCCCATTCATTATAATGGGGGTGAGCCGGAGTTCTGGCCGACATGTTGTAATTTTAGTCAGGCGGCCTCTTGGCATGCTTGCCGCGCTGTGGCCAGAACTCCGGCCCGCCCCCATTATGGTGAGTGGGGCTGGAGCGTATTTCCGGCCACACAGGTGCACTAACGGAAGCACGGATCCGGCAGGCTGTTCACCCACTGGAACAGCCTGCCGGACACCCCTGCCGCTAGTGTAAAAGTAGCCTTAGCCCTTGCAGAAAACAAAACACTTAACCAAACTCACTGATAGATGACAGGAACTAAGGGTTACGGAAAGGAGGAGATGATCCAGCGATGGAGTGGATGGCACATGCATGACATAAAAGTAGATGGTGGATGAATGACAGTGAACAGAAATGGAGAAATACGGAACTGACTGCATCTGAATTCTAACCAGCTATTCAGCCAGAGCCATGCAACAGCAAAGCAACAAATTCCAAGGTAACACACTAAACTCTGAAAACACAGAATACACACTAAACTAGAAAAAGGTCACAGTAACAGGATCTGTCAGGACATGTACATGACAAACAGTATACCCAACCCAGATTGATGTGAAGCTTAGACATAAAAAGGCTCAGCCAAAGCACTCCACCCCAATCAACTAGGCAAGGCTAGATAATAACCCAACCCAGATTCAGCAGCAAGGCAGAGGCATACCAACTATCCAAACAAAGTTAGTAACCAGGTGAATTTGAAGCAACAAGCATGACACATAAGGGGGAGCTAGGGGGAGCCTAGGAGCAGGAGCTTACTGCATACAGTTTATACATGTAACCCAACAATAATACTGTATGCAGTAATCTCTGTATGCAGTAAGAATTTCAATATTTATGTCTTTTGCTCCAGCTCCAGTGGCAGCTAGCGGCTACATCTCCTCTGATGGGTTCAGCCATGGCTCTTCTCCTTACCTCAACTGGCAGCATTGTGTTATGAAGCAATCAATGCTTGGTGAAGACATCAGCCCATTTTATGAGCAATCAGCTTCCCATGACTTATCTGTTCACACCCATAACTGGCTCTCATTCTTGTGATGTACAGATCCTGAATTTGACTGTTGACTGAATTTGATCTTGACCTTGGCCTTGTTCCTGGATATTACTCCTGTCTTATCATTAGGATTGTTTACCAAGTACCTGATATGACCCTTGACTCTGTTCCTGACTTTTCTACTTCTCCGTCAACAATATTGGTGACTATTCAGAAGACCACAACCTGGGAACCTGGCCGGGAAAGTCCAAACCTTTTTGCAGTGATTAAAGGGTATTCCGATCTCAGTATTTCATGAGCAATATGTGAATAACCTGAGTAAGTGATGGTTAGAGTTATGGAAACATCCAAGCCGGCATCCATGTCTATGCAGGAGCTTTGAAGCTCTGTATCAGAATATTGAGCTCCACTTGCTATAAAGGTATATTAACAACTTAATCACAATGTTCGGCCTAAAAATAACAAGGTGTTAAAAGGTGAACATTCACTTTAAGATTGGGCAAGTCGTTTTTATAAAATTGCTGTGAAAACGTCTGCGTGTTAGAGAAGCTGTGTTTGCTCTTTCCATAATTCATGTATCTTTGTCAGATCATCTTTATTAATGGCCAAACATATCCTTAGGATTACTTGGGCAGCAATTTTACAAAGTCACTTAACACACATTGATGTCTGCTCATAACTAATACCCTCAGATCCATGTTTCAATCCATTAAGCATATTTTTTTGCTAAAGAGCCCCAGGGCACCACTCTGTGAACGTCCCTTTAATGATGGACTCAAGGACTACAAAGTGAGACTTCTATAATTAATTTCATTTAGAAATATTCCTGTTAGAGAATTAATGCTATCTAGAAACAGAAGCTGCGGGTGATATCTGCACAACCTGCGTTAATACATATAAATCTAATTAACTTACCCCTAAAAGGAAGATTTATATAAACTACATAAAATAGTAGTAAAATCTAAAAATGGAAAATTATACATTTTTGGCAAGATTGGAGACATCAGTCGGTTTGTCTCTATCACCCAATGAATCTATCTACCTCATTAGGCTAGTTTCACACTGCCAGCAGGAGTTCCGTCAGGCTGTTTCGACAATGAACAGCATGCCGGAGCTCTATGGATACAGCATTGCCACACGATATTGGAATGCCCGCCGGCCCCATTGACTATAATGGGGTCTGGCTGAGATCCCGCTGCTACTCGGCAACTATGCCAGGATTCGGCCTGACAAATATCGCTGAACGTAGTGGAACAGCCTGATGGGACTCCTGCTGGGAGTGTGAAAGAAGCCTACATCGTCTTTTCCCATCTGCAGGACTTGTGCTGGACCAATTATGTGGAGCTCACTGCTAGGGACCATTAGACTTGTTTCTAACATTACTGGCATTAAAGAGAGAATGACTTGTCAAAAAATGTTTCATGTGTCCTAGAGACACATGAAAAGTTTTGATGGGTGGGAATCTGAGTGCATAGACACCCACCAGTTGCAAGAACAAGTAAAGAGAAACACTTACATGTCATAGGCTGAGTAGAAGTCTATGGCCCCATCTCGATTTTCTCATCTGGAGAGAGGAGAGATCATGCTACGTGAGTGCTTCAATTGTCTCCATCTAGGGGTCGGTGGGATTCTGTGTGACATATCAAAATTTTTTTGAAAACTCAGTGAGAAGTGTTGTACCCTTATTTCTGGATGCTTAGTGTTACGACCAGTGCGTGGGACCCACTGGTCAAACCAGAGAGAGTGTGGATTCTCTGTGTCAACCAAAGGATGGCATCCACTAACCCCTAGAGTTTTATTCAGCACTATCACAGGAGACAGGTCCGAACACAGCAAGAAAGAAACTGAACCACTAACTACAGGATTAGCTAATATGGTTGACAGCTGACACAGAGTCAGACAACAGGTAACGCTCAAATAGCTCAAGTTGCAGTTACAGTAGAACCACAGTTAGTGTGAACTGAGTCCAAGAGCAGACACGGTGGTGACAAGTGGTTTTGCAGAGAAGAATGGAGTAAAGACAGCAGCTGATGGTTATGATTGTCAGACGCTGAAGCGTGGTCAGAGGTCAGAAGCCGGTATCAGATAGTAACGTAGTATTGAGGATCAGACAGGCTCAAACAGGCTCAGGGTCAGACAGGTCCCGTAGTCGATGCAGTTGGCAGGCGAGCAGAATGGTCAAACAAGCTGGGTCAAACACAGAAGATCAGATCAGAACACCTTTGCTATTACTAATAGTAACTCCATGCTCAGGCAACTTCCTGGAAGAGAAAGCTGCTATTTAACCTTGTAACCCCGCCCAGGGGCTGTGCTGGGAGGCAGGAAACATGCATCCCTGGAAGCATAAATGCCAGGAAGCGGCGCGCATGCGCCTCTATGGAGCCCCAGCATGGGATGGAGCTCAGAGGCAGCGTGGCAGGAGGGCGTTTCTGACAGGCACGTGCCTGCCACATCTCGCGGCCACAGCATCAGGCAGCGAGGCAGGAGATGCTGGGGATATGACAGGTGGGACAGCGGGAGGTATGGCAGAAGGCCTAGGCCTAACACTTAGACTTGAGAAAAAAGTGCAGTGCAGTGTGAGGAAAATTTGCTTCATAGAAAGACCTAGACCTATGAACTACTACAGCAGCCATGTAACCTGTAAGAACTGTGAAGAATTTGCACATTGAATAAATACTTCCAGTGCATGCATGCGGAGAACTATGACTAATGTATCTGAACAAAAAATCACAGAAAAAGAAAAAGATAAAAAACATCCTGCACAATAAATAAATATGCGGATATGCATGGCTTCATTTCTGAAAGAAAAATCACGGATAATAATGCACTAACACAATGGATACAAACCATGGGCATAGCTATAGGGGGTGCAGAGGTAGCAGTCACTACCGGGCCCAGGAGCCTAAAGGGGCCCAAAGACACTTGTGCCGCATAAGAAAACACACTAAGCACTGATGGACGGGGGGCCCAAGCTGAACTCTTGCACCAGGGCCCATGAGCCTTTAGCTACGCCCCTGATACAAACATTATACATAGACTAAGCCCTCGCTCTGATATGATAAAATCTGGGACTCTTAGCCATTATATTTTGATCAAAACACATCTGTGCCCACCTACCCAGCGCCAAGGTGGTCTCAGGTCAGGCAGGTCCTACGCTAAACCTACCTATGCCGTTGGACATCTACATTCAGGAGAGCAGACCCTGTACATATAGTGTGTTGCTCCTAGTGACCTCTATGTGCATACAGCAACCAATGAGAGGAGGAGCACACACACCTGTATGACCTAAATTTAATTTTCTTCAGTAAATTCTACAGTACTGTTAACCTCGCGTCATTATTTCCTGCACCGCCACACTGTACTAACCTCATCTTCTGTTGCCAAGGGTCTCTGCCTTGCACCTCACAATTCATCGCTTTCAAGGGCACCACCAACAGGCAGGAGAACCCCAGAACCAGGGTGTGCCTCGACGTAAGTAAAAGGTGCTCCCTTCCTATTACAGCACAGGCCTGTAACAGTCATGTGAACAGGGGTCCCAAAGGTGATTGAGTAAATTGTGTGATTGTCACTGTCCATTCAGCTCTATGTGACTGTCGAAGAGAAGTTGAGCACAGGAGAATAGAGTGGCAGCACACAGTGGACTGTTGTGTCATTCACTTGAGTAATTCATGGGTCCATGTTGTCGTGATCAGATAATTGTCTATGCTTATTCTATGGATACGTGATAATTTGTTATGATGGGACAACCCGTTAAATGAGCATTGAGTGAGGGTAACTATTAAAAAGCTGTATGGCAGCATTACTTGGGTCTGATATGGTGGTATTAATTAAACACTAAATGTGGGCATTGATTGTACACTAAATTGGGGTATTTATGTAGCATTGAATTATGGCATTAACATTAATTTAGTACTTAATTGGGGTATTAATGAAAGGGGTTATCCAGGCATTTTGTCTAGTTACCGTATGGTTCTAACTTACCATCCCACGGTCCACTGATGCTGTCATTTCCTGACCGGATGTGGCCCCTTCTTTTCTTGTTTGGCTGCATTGACTGCATTGGGCATATATCAACTGAGCAATAAGTGGAGGCATTATTTGATCCAGGGAGTTATTCTTGCCTGATTGGAGTCGGGAATTAATTTTTTCCCCTAAAGTGGGGAATATTCTTCTACCTCACAGGTTTTTTTTTTACCTTCCTCTGAATCAACTTGCAGGATAACAGGCCGAACTGGATGGACAGATGTCTTTTTTTGGTCTTATAAACTATGTTACTATGTATTTTAATTGAAGGTGTTTTGAAGCCAATATAACGAGTGAATTGAGGACAGATATAGCTTCTCTTTTTGTATCCACTCTTGGTTTCGGCTTTAAAAACTACATAATTAATTTAGATTTGAAAGTGGAGCTAAAAAAACATGAAACATGGAGCAGTGATGGGAATGGCCCCCCTCCTGTGGCGAGAGTCTCCCAAGGAAAGCAGCTTGCGGAGCACCCTGACTCCTTGTAGATTCAATTTTCTGGCAATTTTTATGCAGTTTTTGAGCCAAAACCAGAAGGGGGTTGGAAAAGAATTAGAAATATAAAAGAAGGACTTCTACTTCTCCTTCCTGCTGGATCCACATCTGGCTTCAACTCAAATCTGCTAAAAAAAAAAAGCTCTGTGTGTGTGAAAAATAAATAAATAAAAAGCTGTGTGTGACACCACCCTAAATAAGTGAATCGGACAGTAAATGGGTTTATATGAACACTGTATGGTGAGATTAATTAAGCCCTAAATGACTGAACGCTGTATGGCAGAATTCCCCAAATCGTGGCTTCCAGCTGTTGCAAAACTAGAATTAGGCTATCAGGGCATGGTGGGAGTTGTAGTTTTGTAAAAGCTGGAGAGCCACAGGTTAGAGATCACTACAGTAAGGGTGATGGCACATGGTGCAGTTCTGACATGCAGTTAGGATGCAGTTTTCAATTTAGCCAGTTTAGCAGCCTCGTTAATCCCTGGTGTTCTGCATTGTAGAAAATCACAACTACATTGCTCACTTCATGTTAAACTTCACATTGATTGTTTAGTGACATGAACCATGAACTTTGGGGGAGATTTATCAAGACGGGTGCTTTTTGCGGTGTGGAGATGCAGAACTTTTCGAAAATTAGGAGCATCTTCTGGTAGTCTGTGTGCCTAAAAGGAAAGGAACAACAGATCACGGCTGCTGTAGATTTCTGGCTTTGTTTGCATCAGAAAACTGGCGTAAATTAGATAAGATAAATTTGTCAATAAGTGATTGACCACGCCCCTTCTCATCTTTACAATGCGCATTTTTTGAGTGGCGAGAGTGGCATAAAAAGAGGCAACACACAGTTGGCGACTTTTTAAAACCACTTTTCTGGGGTAAAGAAAATGATAAATCTCCCCCTTTGTCTTTTGACTATTCTCCTATTATATTTTAATATAGGTTTTATGTTTCTCTTGGTGCTAAAGGCCACATCCCAGTGTATTATGCTGCCAGCTCGTAGCTTCCAGTGTGTATAGTAGTGTCAAGGCAAACATTGCCCCGTCTGTATTTGCAAAATGGCTTCATTTATTTGTAAATGCGCTGAAGCAATGGAAAACATGGTTGCAAAAGTGTCCATAGTAGAGATGAGCGAGCATGCTCGGCCGAGCGTACTCGGGACCAATTTTCGAGTAGTAGCGTACGCATTTTATAATCTATACGTTAATACATACGCATCTTATAGTCTAGTTACGCCACTGCCCTCACCTCATGTCTGCCACTTTATTCAAGCATGTGAACGTAGGCCCCCATGATAGTCATGGGTGGGGGCCCCATCAGCCAGACACCTTTAGTTCCCTGGAGCAAGGCTACTTTGAACTACAGATATTTGTGGACATTTGGCGTTATTGCTATCATGCAAATTCCTACTTTATTGCACTTCGAAGGGTTAACTTGTACTGTGATTTATGATGTATCATATTGTTGAACTGCATTTTATATGTTTATTGTAATATACCCTGTTATTACACCATAGCTGCACTGCACTGTGGAAAGGGTTAATGCACATATAATATTGAGAGACTTTATGACTTTCCACTTACAAAATTTTGGAGGAAAAAAAACAGACACATTGGCCTCCTGACTGTCTTGTTTAGCTCTATTGTTTATGTCTGGGAAAAAATCGTTCCCATAGACTTGCATTGAAACTCTATACAAGTCTATGGCAGACTAAAATTGTAACTGTTTAGGCTGTGTTTCTTTAATCCACTCTTCCTACTAGAAGGTTCAAGTTCAGCTAGAAATTGTTTACAGTATAAAGGAGAGCAGTCAGAGCCCCTAGCTGTCTCCAGTGCTTAGTAGGAGAGATTTTACCAGACTGCATTCATGACCAGAAGAAGACACTGAGATGAGGATGCTGAGCCACAGGCTCTGATTTACCAGCCTGTTGACCAGGAATCCAGCTGGACATCTGAGCCACAGACCCTGGACCACCAGCCTTTGACCAGCGAACAAGCTTTCTGAGAGAGAGACAGCTAGCTCAGACTCTCTGAATAGTATTAGGGCTCATGCACATGGCCGTTGCCCGGCTGCCCCCTTATTGCACTGGTCCGCAATATACGGGCACCGGCCGTGTGCACCCTGCATTAAGGATACGGACCCACTCACATGAATGGGTCCGCAATCCAGAAGGTCGGTGCAGAAGGGAGGCACGGAAGCCCACAGAAGCAACATGGAGTCTTTCCGTGGGGTTTCTGCCTGTGCGTCCGCACCACAAAAAAATAGTGCATGCACTACTTTTTTGCGGTTCAGACCGACCACAGACCCATTCAAGTTGAATGGGTCAGGATCTGTCTGCGGAATCCGCACGGACGTTGCCTGCGCATTGGCGATCGCCGTGTGTATGAGCTCTTGACATACAGTATATACATGTAGCAGCTGCCTGGCATGGTCCGAGAGAGCGATCTTGACTAGCAGCAGGAATGGGGGATGCATAGGGGGAGGCGGTTCTTGGAGTGGGCACCATTCAAATATTTGCTGTGGGACCCAGTCAGTTCTAGGTACCTCACTGCTGGGGTGCACCACACCTTACCATCCCTTCCAGAGAGCAGCAACACGTGATGTCACCTCGACGGTGTCAGGGGGACCCAGCGTAGAGTTGGGGGAAACTCCATACCCAGCCTATGTACACCCACTGATCAGACTGTGGAAAAGTTGTTGTAATCAGACAACCCCTTTAACGAATGCTCTCCTCAACGCATCAAGGTGCAAATCAGTTGCATGACATGACAGAAGCCTACAACAATGTATCATTTTATGTGCATGATCTGTAACAAGGCAGAAAGCGATCGGTCCCTGTGACATGAGTGCAGTAAATAGGGCAAGGTACAAGCAGCAGGGCCAGTTATTCCAGTACAGCGTTATGCCACTGACACCTGACTAGGAAGTTCTTAAGGAAATACTTCTATATTCTAGCAGAATTTGCTTCTGGAATGCAGCATTCTGGGAAACGTAGTCCTCTGCTGAACGATACCTTGTTATTACACGCTGAGGTTTGCAAAAAAACAGGGTGTCATTCATATCCCTGTATCCCAATGCAAAATCCTGGAGGTCGTTACTGGCCTGTCTGTGGCGGCAGCCTAGGAAAGGGGGGGCAGGGATACGATTTTAAAAGTAAAAGTACTACATCTCCCATAATCCTCTGCTGCAGGCTCCCAGGCTTGCTCTATGCAGGTTGCTCATAGCAGCTGATGGAAAGCAGAAAACAAATCTCTGCTCGCTGAGAATAAAGGCGACGTCGGCTGCCTGGGCTGCAGGAATAATGTGCAGCGTGCACGACTGCTGAGGCCATGGCTGTGGAGGGTGAGTGGCCACCATTACTGGCATTATTGGCAGCAGCTGGCATCTGTGGGTGAGGGCATGACGTCATGTCATTGTAGCACTGGTCAGCTGCCAATCACAGCTCTGCACCGTGACGTCACGTTAGGATGAGGGGGGCAGGTGCTGCTGTGGTTGTAGATGCAGCAGAGCTGAGTTTGTTGGTGTGTAGCAGAGCTGAGTTCGTCATGAGGCACATGCACTAGCACTGATAACAGCAGGGCACTCACTTACAGTACAGCGCCAGGTCTGCACACAGGATTGGATGGGGAACTTCGGTGGCGACATGGAAACTGTGCCCGCTTTATGCCAGCGCAAAATGCCAAAGAGCTTTACTAATCATAATGTTTGCCATACATGTTTCTCTTTTTCATGGAATTATGCCAGAAAGCTCATGCGTACGGTAAATCTTGTCAAGTGCATCCAGATGTAGCAGAGCTGAATGTGTAATTTGACGCAATTAATTGGGGGTCATTCACTAACATTTTTCTGCCAGTTCTTAGCTGAAAAAAGTCGTAAGATCCCTTTTTGCAACTTTTTAAACGCCAGTGCAACAGGTGTTTTTACGCCGTCCTCGCCAGTTAAGAGTGACGGGGGACAAGATATCGGTCCCAACAAATTTGTGCCTAATGTTGGCGAAAAACTACTTCTGTCAGGGTCTGGAGTAGCTTATTATACCAGGCTCAAAGCTTTGTCATAAATTAGGCCAATCCTTCGGCAGCGCAAGAGAGAATCAAAGACCGGCGGACTTTGTAAATGATCCCCACTGTGTTATCTATTACATTGTGCGTAGATGTAGCAGAGCTGAGTATCTCATTAGGACCAAACGGTACTCCAGTGTGCAACTTTGATTGTAGCCTACGGCGTGTTCATCATGCGGCACAGTTGAATATAGCAGAGCTGCTGAGGGTTTGGTTCACCACCACCCACTTCTCCGCACTATTCCGCACAGTGTGCGATCTATTAGGCATTCAGCCTTAACGCTATTCTTTTCAATGCAATTGCACCATTGTGCTATTTATATGCTATACACAAGAATAGATTAAGCAGAGCTGAATGCTGTATCTCTGCACTAAGCCTTATGTAACCCCAGGTCACTTCGGGACACACTTTTGTCTCCCCATATGAGTCAGGTGTATAGAAATGGACATACGGTGTACATACGGCACCCCATGGATAACACATGCCGCTGTACGACGTACGTCACCATGCCTCCATCTGACGTATATGTCCTGACCAGGAACGTAATTTATACAAAGCGTTACACATTGCTGAAGATGTGGACATGTGACAAGTGACAAACTCAGCACTGCTGCATCTATTATGTGACTGTACAACTGCACTGACAAGAAATCCATCTATTTGTTTTGTCTTAAAGAGATGCATCGGTCAGAAAGTGGTATTTTTTGAATCTTAATATTCATAGAAAACTTTTTTTAAAATCTTTTTGTCAGTGTTCTGACCTTTACCTATACCTTTGAAAATTAAATGAAACATCTTTTTTCTTTTTTCGCGGTCAGGACACTATTAGTTTCCTACTGCTGTGAAGGGAAAATGCTATCTTCAAGTATAATAGTAGATTAGTAGAATTAGGACAACAATATGACAGCTCTATCGTTCTCTTGATAGGTCTGGATCAGGAATTGCAGCCCTCCAGCTGTTGTAAAACTACAACTTCCAGCATGCCCAGGCAGCCTACAGCAGGACATTCTGGGAGTTGTAGTTTTACAACAGCTGGAGGGCCACAGGTTGAGCATCTCTGGTCTAGATAAAGATATCCACAGGACTGCATTGCACTTATCGGTGTAACATGTGAGGCTCTAATTGAGTCACTTGGCCACCGTTCCGTCTCTGGTCTCAGGGATGGACTTAAAGAGACAGGACAGGAAATTAAAAAATGTTATCCAGAAAACCGTACACCTGTTTTTTGCAAAAAAATAAAAATAAAAAAATAGAACATTTGCATAAAGGCTGTAAATATGTGACAAAAATAATTTAAAGGGGTTCTGCAGTTCTGTAAAACTGATGATCTATCCTCTGGATAGATCATCAGCATCTGATCGGCGGCGGACCGACAGACGGGTCCCCCGCCGATCAGCTGTTTGAGAAGGCAGCGGCGCTGCAGGAGCGCCGTGGCCTTCTCTGTGTTTACCGCAGGCCCAGTGACGTCCCGACTAGTATCACTGGCCTGGGCGCGGCTAAGCTCCATTCAAGTGAACAGAGCTTAGCCCTGCCCAGGCCAGTGATACTAGTGGTGACGTCACTGGGCCTGAGGAAAACACAGAGAAGGCCGCTGCTGCCTTCTCAAACAGCTGATCGGCAGGGGTCCCGGGTGTCGGACCGCCGCCGATCAGATGCTGATGATCTATCCAGAGGATAGATCATCAGTTTTACAGAACTGCAGAACCACTTTAATGGACGTGTCCCTTGGTCACCAACGTTGGTGACTAGAGAAGCTTTCCAATATCTAATCATTACTAATTAGTTTTATCCTTAATGGTGGTTTTACATGCAGCATTTTAAAAAAATTTTTACAAAAACATTTTTTTCCATATTAAGGCAGAAGCGAATATAAAAAATGGTAAAATGTCTCAGAAATGCGAACCCCCAAACCTGGGGAACACACACTTATCTATAGACCGGGGTTCCTCTACAATCCAAAGGCAAATTCAGCCCTGACTGACAGCAAGGAGAGATCCCGATGAATGGAATCACAACGTGCATTAGGCTACTTTCACACTTGTGGTAGCCTTCTCCGATAGGCTGTTCCGGCGGGTCAACAGCCTGCCGGATCCGTGCTGCTGCTAGTTCATGCGTGCTCCGTTCCGGGCCCTTTCACTATAATGGGGGTGGGCCAGAGTTCCGGCGGCAGCATGGCAAACATGCCGAGAGGTGGCTGGAATAAAACTACGACATGGAGCGGAGTTCCAGCGGCACGCGTGTGTTAGCGGCAGCACGGATCCAGCAGGCTGTTCACCCGCCAGAACAGCCTGCCGGAGAAGGCTGCCATTGTCTGAGAATAGCCTTAGAAAGATACAGAAATATGTAATATGCAGTGATTGCTTTTCATTCACAGAGTAGCCATTAAAGGGGTTGTCTCACTTTATCAAATGTAATTTATCATGTAGAGAAAGTTAATACAAGGCACTTGCTAATGTACTGTGATTGTCCATATTGCCTCATTTATTGTCTGGATTCATTTTCCCATCACATTATACCGAGCTCGTTTCCATGGTTACAGACCACCCTACAATCCATCAGTGGTGTCCATGCTTCACAATATAGAAAAAAGTGCCAAACTCTCTGGTGGCCGGGACCATGGGAGTGCAGATAGGCAGGTGCTTTTTCTTATAGTGTGCAAGCACGACCACCACTGCTGGATTGCAAGGTGGTCGTAACCATGGAAAAGGGAATCCAGACGGAAAAGGAAGCAATATGGATAATAACAATACATTAGTAAGTGTCTTGTATTAACTTTATCTACATGATAAATTCCATTTGCTGAAGTGAGACAATCCCTTTAAGGATTATTTTCAGGACATAAGCGGGGAGCTGCCTGCTCTTATTTAAAGGGGTTCAGAGAATCCCCTGTTGTTTTGGTCAGTCGGTTATAGGGGTGCACAATTCTTAGATGCATCCCCTTTAAGGCCCTTTTCACACGAGCGAGTTTTCTGCGCGGGTGCAATGTGTGACGTGAACGCATAGCACCTTGACTGAATCCTGACCCATTCATTTCCATGGGTCTGTGTACATGAGCGTTTTTTTTACGCTGTTCTATATTCTGCGTTTTTCACGCAGCCCTGGCCCCATAGAAGTGAATGGGACTTCAGTGAAAAACGCATTGTATCCTGAAGCAAGTGCGGATACAATGCGTTTTTCACTGATGGTTGCTAAGAGATGTTGTTTGTAAACCTTCAGTTTTTTATCACACACGTGAAAAACGCATCAAAACGCATTGCACCCGTGCGGAAAAAACTGAACAACTGAACGCAATCACAGACAAAACTGACTGAACCTGCTTGCAAAGTGGTGTGAGTTTTCCTGAACGCATCCGGACCTAATCCGTCACGCTCGTGTGAAAGAGGCCTTAGGGCTCGTGCACACTACCATATGCGTTTTGCAGTCCGCAAATCGTGGATCCACAAAACACGGATCCTGGCCGTGTGCATGCCACTATTTGTTTTCAAACTCCCATAGAAATGTCCTATTTTTTTCTGCAAAACGGGCATGTTCTATCTTTTTTTGCGGGGCCGTGGAATGGACATATGTATGGATGCAGACAGCACACAGTATAAGGATAGGACCAGGGGCGTAGCTATAGGGGGTGCAGAGGTAGCAGTCGCTACCGGGCCCAGGAGCCTGAGGGGGCCCAAAGACCCTTGTGCCACATAAGAAGATGCAACTGAGGGAAGGGGGGCCCAAGCTGAACTCTTGCAACAGGGCCCATGAGGCTATAGCTACGCCCCTGGATAGGACTGTTCTATTAGGGGGGCCGCAAAATCAATATTTTGCCAATTTGCAATTTGCGGACTGCAAACCAGCCAATGGTTGTGTGCATGAGCCCTAACTGTGTACCCACCCAGTGAAGCACCATCTTTCAGCTGGGACAATTGCATTGCCTCAGACCATGCCCATTCCTGACTGCAGGGGGCAGCACTCTTACTGTACAGACTGTATCATCCTATAGATGGCCTAAGCTCAGACCAGCCGTCTATCACTGCACCAGGTTTATCACAGGGGCTCAGGCTGGATGATACATCTGGGGCAGGGGTAGACGCTTTTAGCTTATATATTGGTCGGCTTATTTGAGACAGAATTTTGCTCCAGATGGTGGTGCAATTTTGGTGAAAAATGTGGCTTCTCAAGCTACACCACCCTTTCGCAGTCCCTTGTAGGCGGAGTCGGAAAAACTGTGCCAAGATTCTGCCAATATAAGCCACTTTTTAGATTCTAGGCGCAGACACATTAGTAAATCCCGGCCATTATTCTCCTGTGCGAATTTCTAAGAACAGTAAAGATCCAGGGAAGAGGTTAGGTTCTGTTCACATTGGCGCCATGGTTTCGTCAAGCTTCTCAGTGATTTGTGGAGCAGCCTGTATCAGACTAATGCGGGCTCCGTGTTGTATGTCAGTGTTATCAGCTCGTTGTGATCTTCTCCTCATGTGATAAGGATCCAAGTTCAACTTGAAAGACAAGAAGAAAAAGAACGGGGCGGAATGTGGGTTTATAGGGTAAAATGTCATCACACTTATCTCTGGTGAAGTATCAAGTTTGAAATGGCTCAGGAGAGAGATCACACCCTTTGGCACTGCTCAGAGGTTTCTGTTAAGGGCTCATGCACACGACCGTATGTATTTTGCGGTCTGCAAAAAATATGGATGACGTCCGTGTGACATCCGTTTTTTTGGTGGATCCATTGTAACAATGCCTATCATTGTCTGTAAAATGGACAAGAATAGGACATGTTCTATCTGTTATGTGGAACGGCCATGCGGACATACGGAACGGAACGCACACGGAGTCATTTCCATTTTTTTGCGGACCCATTGAAGTGAATTCCGCATATGGACTGCAAAAAAAACGAAAACAAAAAAACAGAACAGACATGAAAAAAAAAAAAGTTTGTGTGCTTGAGCCCTTTCCCCCAGTGGCTACCATCCCCTTGGGTGGTCCAGAGCAGGAGGCCTGTTACAGATTAAGGCTACATGCACACGACCGTATGTATTTTGTGGTCCGCAAAAATACGGATGACGTCCATGTTGCATCCGTTTTTTTTGTGGATCCATTGTAACAATGCCTATGCGGACAAGATTAGAACATGCTCTATATTTTTTTGTGAGGCTATGGAACGAACATACGGATGTGTGCTGCCCTCATTTTTTGCGGACCTGTTGAAATGAATGGGTCCACATCCTATCCACGACAAAAAAAAAACAAAAAAAAACCAAGAACGGACACGAAAACAAAATACCTTTGTATGCATGAGACCTTATGAGTGTGAACCTGTTTGCGCAGAGACTGCTGAGAGTCCTCAGAATTCGGGGACTGTCCCGCCAGATCTGGGACAGTAGGTGTGGTCATCAATATTTTGCACTGTTTTGGAATGACTCAGCCTCATTCGCTCGGGTCCACATATGCTGCAATACCAAATCCAATCCACGGACAACAGTGGTGCTGTATCTGGGGAAGAAAGCAAACGTTTTTTTTTTTCTAATCTCAGACAAGCCCTTTAAGAACCCCCGATATACTGTAACTACATTGATTGCGGTATTCCTCTAATACTTTTAACACTTGAGCACAACAAACCCATTACCATCTCCCTCCCCCGAGCCGCCGCATCCCGTAGCTACTGTACATTATGGGGAGACATTAAAGATCTCATCTCCTGCTATCCGCACAGAGGTTAAATGTAGCAGCTCATTAAGTTTGCATTTCCAGATTGAGTTTTTCCCTCTATATTGTTGAAAATGGAGAGCGGAGACG
Source organism: Rhinella marina (assembly GCA_900303285.1). Taxonomy (NCBI): domain Eukaryota; kingdom Metazoa; phylum Chordata; class Amphibia; order Anura; family Bufonidae; genus Rhinella; species Rhinella marina. The sequence continues at coordinate 31,819 of ONZH01022331.1, forward strand.
CTGCGCATTGTGCGAAATTCTGCCAACGCGGCACTATTCGGAATGACACTATTAATATACATACTTGTTCTATCGCTTCGAGGTGTTCAAGTACATAAATGTTAGTGTTTGTGCAGCGCCGATTAAAATATGCTCAGCCTCACGCCTGAACCCAGAGAAGGATTCGTCGCCGTTTCCCGTATTATACAGCGGCGGCCCTGAAGTTGATCGCCGGTAACATTAACCATCTTCTATATTACATACATTTTGTCAGCCGCTCGCTTTTCTTGCAGAAAATAATTTCGGTGAAATATGTTTTCAGACCTTATTTGGATTTTGTGCTTTTCAACCCAAGTCATTATTACCTCCCTGTTCCATTATAATCTATTTCCGAGCGAATGTCACCGCGGCTAATGAGTTCATTTTCTGAATTTAGGGACTTACAAATCTTGTCTAATGCGCTCCTGTTGATTAAAGGGAGCGAAAAACATACATTATTTTAAATGCAGTTTTACTTCTGGGTTCTGGAGCATAGATCACAGATGTCAGGGAGCAGCAATTTGGCCCGGGAGAATTGCAATATTAAAGTTGAAATTTGATGCCAAATGAAAGTGTGAAGCGGAGATGGAAAGTAATGGGAGAAATAGAGATGGAGAATTATGCAGGAGAAGTTTACTTTTATATAACTTCTGTGCTGTGTGGGTTTACCTTTGCCTTTTGACCTGAAGATTATCTAATAGACCTTCTGTTCTGTTTATGAGAGGAGATAAAAAAAAATAACAGGCAATGGGTACTGTACCACGGACCTCCAGGGAGAAAGGCATAGGACACAATGGTAGGTGTAAAAAAAAGAAAACACTGGATACAAGGGAACGAGGCACAAAAGCACTAGAAAAAGAAGGAATGGGGCACAAAACCCACTGTTTGCCTGAGATGGGGCAGAAAATCAATGGACAACAGAGAATTAGGTACAAGGCCACTTAGTCAGGGACTGGGACACAACACCACCAGGGACTGAAGCCCAAAACTGATGTAGACCAGGGACTGACAAAGAAAAACCATGTACATCAAGGACTGAATGCCCCAAACCACTATCTGCAAAGGCATAAAGGCCAAAACCATTGTTTATCAGCGAACTAAAGTCCCAAACCACCGTCCACCTGGGACTGAAGTCCAAACCACCGTCCACCTGGGATCCCAAACCACCGTCCACCTGGGACTGAAGTCCCAAACCACCGTCCACCTGGGACTGAAGTCCCAAACCACCGTCCACCTGGGACTGAAGTCCCAAACCACCGTCCACCTGGGACTGAAGTCAAACACCGTCCACCTGGGCTGAAGTCCAAACCACCGTCCACCTGGGACTGAAGTCCCAAACCAACCGTCCACCTGGGACTGAAGTCCCAAACCACCGTCCACCTGGGACTGAAGTCCAAACACCGTCCACCTGGGACTGAGTCCCAACCACCGTCCACCTGGGACTGAAGTCCCAAACCACCGTCCACCTGGGACTGAAGTCCAAAACCACCGCCACCTGGGACTGAAGTCCCAAACCACCGTCCACCTGGGACTGAAGTCCCAAACCACCGTCCACCTGGGACTGAAGTCCCAAACCACCGTCCACCTGGGACTGAAGTCCCAAACCACCGTCCACCTGGGACTGACACAGAAAAACCATGTACATCAAGGACCGATCCCCCACCAAACCACTATCTGCAAGGGCAAAAAGACCAAAACCATTGTTCATCAGGGACTGAAGCCCCAAACAACTATCCACTGGGTACTGAAGATGTAAATCAATATCCACCAGGGACTGAAGCCTCAAATCACTGCCCACCTAGGACTAAAGCCCCAAACCACTGTCCATCATGGAATGAAGCCCCAAACTACTACTCACCAGAGACAGAGGCCCCAAAAAACTGTCCACCAGGGACTAAAGCCCTAAACCACTATCCACCAGGGACTGGAGCCCCAAACCACTGTCCACCTGGGATCGAAGCCCAAACCCAATGTCCAGCAGAGACTGAAGCCCAAACCCACTGTAGATTATGGATTTGTGTAGAACACCTCTGGCTGTCTAGTGGTGGGCAAAAAATACAAGACACAAAGGATTGAAGCACAAGACCACTGTGCACCAGGGACTATTTAACAAAAGGCACTGGATGCTTAGAACTGGATGACATAAACACTGGACACCAGGGATTGGGACTCAAAACCACTCCACATTTGAGACTGGGTTACAAAACTGCTTGATACCAGATAATCGGGGGGAGGGGAGGAATTGTAGACAAAGGAATGAAGCCCAGCATCATGGACACCAAGGATTTGGCCACAAAACCACTGAATGCCTAGGACTGGGACACAAAATATTAAGGTACTCTAAGAACAAGGCCTTTACAATATTCTGGTATACTGAATATTTTTCCCATTTAGTGTCTAACCAGAAATTAATGATTCCAAGATATGGATCATTATAGAACCCCACCAGAAATATTCTCATAATGAGCTTTGACATAATTCCTGGGACCTTTTGAACCACTGGTCGAACATTTGCCACTGATCTGCATCATGATGTTGTTTACAGTTGACATGAATTTCAGTCTTCATAGAATGACCCCCTCGGAGTTGATTGGAACCTTCATGGTCTTTCTGCCTGATTGGTGATTAATAGACGCTCTCATTATCACATCAAGGACTTCTGATATAAATGAAGCAGGTCGAGCTCCATGCTGTCAATCACTACAAACCTGGATACATGCTGTTCCTTCATGATTGCTAGCAACATACTGAAATTATAATCTTAGAAGAGACATAGTCCAGGCTCATTTATATCACTATGGGGGAAAAAAAAGCCCAAAATACAAAACCTGTCAAACGCGTTGCTTCTAAAACTCCCTTCGGGGGCAATTTTTTTATTATTGGATTCTCCTCATTTTGGGCTATTTATTTTTTTCAGTTGGACTGTATTAAAACTTTTCAACCATTTTTCTTCTACAGCTTTTAGTTTAAGGTTTCGTTCACATTTCCGTTTCTCACTGACGTGTGATGTCCACATTTTCCACAGACAGCACACGTACCCATTGATTTAAATGTGTCTGTTCACATTCAAGTATTTTTTTTACTGACCGTGGGTCAGTAAAAAAATCACGGGGACATGCACTACGTTGATCCGTGATGCAGACCAAGCACACCCATTGAAGTCTATAGGTCATCCGTGTTGTGTCCGCTTTTATATAAAGACTAATAGATTCTTTTGTGAATTACGGATAACACACGGATGGTAAAAACAGACACATGGACCAACCACTGATCCTTCACGGACATCTTCACAGATGAAATATCTATGCTTTTTTTCACGGACGTGACACTGACACAGAAATGTGAATGAGGCATCGGAAAAAGGCTTTTTGCTTCACACTGAATGTTTCAGAGAACTGGATCTGTATCTCTGAGCTTCTGACAGCTCGTAAACACTCATATAACCTGAGTTCATATCAAACTTATAAGAGTTTTACTATAATCTGTGTTCATGAGCTGTTAGGAAAGTACAAATAATGGATACACATCCATCTGACATAGCAGATTCAGTGTTCCGCAGTGACCCTGCTAGTCTGCAAAGTTACTAAAACTGAAGGCTGCTGAAGAACAACTGTAGAAAAGTCTTAATGCAGACCAAGAGAAAAAAAAATAATTTGAGCTGAATGCAATCATAACAAATATTGAAACCAAAGGTCTACATACCGTTTAAAGGGATTATGCCATAATTGGTGTAAAAAATGAAAATCACACATCATATAGTACATGACAATCTCTTTCTAACAAATCTAGAATGAGCCCTGTACCTCACATGGAACCGATTCATTGCTCCAATAGTTGATTTCTTTCAGATTGCCAGCTCAGGGGGGCATTTCCTTTCTGCTGCAGCTCCTTTACTGTGATTGCCACAGCCTCTAACAGCAGACACAACTTGTGGCAGTTGAATTTTTAAAGGTAACCTGTCATATTGAACATGGTACCTGAGCTGCAGGCAGCAGGTTATAGAGCAGGAAGAGCTGAGCAGATTTATGGAAAAGATTCAGTAAAACTTGTATTTGGTTAATTAAAATTTCTGTTCATTCTGGGCTTTGAAGTCCAGGAGGCATTCCTATCAGTGATTGACAGTGTTCCCTCTATGAGGAGGCGGTCCTATCAGTGATTGACAGCCTTCCCTCTATGAGGAGGAGGTCCTATCAGTGATTGACAGTGTTCCCTCTATGAGGAGGCGGTCCTATCAGTGATTGACAGCCTTCCCTCTATGAGGAGGAGGTCCTATCAGTGATTGACAGCCTTCCCTCTATAAGGAGGAGGTCCTATCAATGACTGACAGCCTTCCCTCTATGAGGAGGCGGTCCTATCAGTGATTGACAGCCTTCCCTCTATGAGAAGGAGGTCCTATCAGTGACTGACAGCCTTCCCTCTATGAGGAGGTCCTATCAGTGATTGACAGCCTTCCCTCTATGAGGAGGCGGTCCTATCAGTGATTGAAAGCCTTCCCTCTATGAGGAGGCAGTACTATCAGTGATTGACAGCCTTCCCTCTATGAGGAGGAGGTCCTATCAGTGATTGACAGCCTTCCCTCTATGAGGAGGCGGTACTATCAGTGATTGACAGCCTTCCCTCTATAAGGAGGAGGTCCTATCAATGACTGACAGCCTTCCCTCTATGAGGAGGCGGTCCTATCAGTGATTGACAGCCTTCCCTCTATGAGAAGGAGGTCCTATCAGTGATTGACAGCCTTCCCTCTATGAGGAGGTCCTATCAGTGATTGACAGCCTTCCCTCTATGAGGAGGCGGTCCTATCAGTGATTGACAGCCTTCCCTCTATGAGGAGGCGGTCCTATCAGTGACTGACAGCCTCTGAAAGCTTCTGACAAGTCACTATTATACGTACCCTTTAATGTGATTTACAGAGATTTTGTTTTACTGATGGCCTACCCTCTGGAAGCTATTTGTATACAGGGATCGTCTGGTCTACCAAATCTATATCCAAATTCATAATTAAGTCATTTTGAGTTAACAGAGAGAAGTCGTTGGGATACTTATGTATTAGCCAAAGTGGCTTTAAAGGTTGTCTCTAGCTCTGGAGGACTTATCACATTTGTACACTGCATTAAAATCAATGGGCAATGTGTAATGCTTCATTTCCCCTGTGGGAGCGCTGTGTAGAAATTAAACACATCAGATTAGAGCTGATCTCTGGGGGTCCCAGAAGATGGACCAACTGTGATCATCATAACAGGAAGGAACTGTCCAACGTGTACAACCTCTTTAATCCTTTATGACCATTTCATAGATATTCTTGCCAATTTCTCAGGAGAGGGCTATTTTAAAGAAGCAAAAACATGGCTTTTTTTTTCTCGAAAACAGTGTGACCTATGTCCAGTGTCCGTAGGTTGTGTCTGGTGTTGCAGCTCAGCTCTTCTGAATTGAACACAACTTGTAACTAGGTGTGGCGCTGTTGTTGGAAGACAGCGGCCATGTTTTTCTGATAAAGGGACAACTCCTTTAATCTTCTGCATATAGTCTGACAAACCCCTTTAAATTAACCCCATTTTGTTTCATATTCTATTGTATAAAAAAACAAACACTATGGTAAAGTCTGGGCAGTTTTTCTAGGACGTACAGCAGAAGATAAGCCTACGAGTGCACTTTTATCCTTTGTTCAATACTTTCTTAATGTGCTGTGCAATTTTGTTGCCTTAAAAAAAAAGTTTTTTTATACGCCTCCTCCGCTGTTCTGCCACTCGCTTTATTTTTGTTTTAAGAAGGATTGCTGAGATCAGCAAGACGAGGAAGAATATTGTCCATAATTTGCAGAGATAATACTTTAAGAAGGCGCGCGGGTGGACGTCCATTATTCAAGTGCAAGTTAATTGCGTGTGGAAAGATAGTCACATTCGTAGCGGCTCATAAAAGGACCTGTGATTGTCGATCTGCCACACGCTAGCAGCGCCCTGTCCGCGGAGATTCACAGAGGATAGGACCTGCTTCTTAGGGCTCATGCACATGAACATATTTTCTTTCTGCGTCTGTTCCGTTTTTTTTTTTGCGCAGCATATGCGGAACCATTCATTTCAATGGGTCCGCAAAAAAACAGAACATGTCCTATTATTGTCCTCATAACAGACAAGGATAAGACTGTTCTATTAGGGGCCAGCTGTTCCGTTCCAAAAAATATGGACTGCACACAGACGTCATCCATATTTTTTCCACGTCCGTTTTTTGCGGACCACAAAATATATACGGTCGTGTGCATGAGGACTTATACTGAAAGAGAGAGGCATTAAAAAACTCGCCCAGCAATAGTGGCAGTCATCTGCCCTTTTTCTTTGACCCTATTTTGTCACCTATTACAATTAAGGGCTCATGCACACGACCGTATGTATTTTGCGATTCGCAAAAAATACAGATGACGTCCATGTGCATTCCGTATTTTGTGGAACAAAACAACTGGCCCCTAATAGAACAGTCCTGTCTTTCTCCGTAATGCGGACAATAATAGGACATGTTCTATTCTTTTGCGGAACGGACATACTGAAACGGAATGCACACGGAGTAACTTCCGTTTTTTTTGTAGACCCATTGAAATGAATGGTTCTGCATACAGTCCACAAAAAAACCCCAGAACGGACATGGAAAGAAAATCTTCTCTCTGTGTCTTAGGAGATCAGCAGTGCCCCCCTCCTCCTCTTCCTCACAATCCACTGACTGTAAGGCCCCATTCACACGTCCGTATAATGTGTCCACATCCATTTCCGCAATTGCGGACAATTATGCGGATAGGATGCGGATCCATTCATTTCAATGGGTCCCGAAAAAATGCGGAGAGTACACCGTGTGGTGTCCGCATCCGTGTGTCCGTTCCGACTGTCCGCAAACAGAAATCCTCCTGTCCTACTTTTCCTCCGATTTTGCGATCCATAGCCCAATACAAGTCTATGGGACGTCCGTAAATGCGGAAGACATGCGGAAAGCCATCCGCATGTCATCCGTATTTGTGGATTCCGTTCCAGGAGGGGTGAAAAAAAAAGATGTTATTCATCCTTTAAAAAAAAAAAGATTTGATTACTGCTTCCGTTTTTAGCGGATCCGCAAAAAACGGATGACATATGGATACATCCTTTCCGTTTTTTACGGAAAGACGGAACGGATGTCCTGGAAAAACAGAGTTTTTTGCGGAACAACGGATCCGCAAAAAACTGACCGTTTTCCAGGCTGTGCAAAAATACGGACGTGTGAATGGAGCCTAAGGCATCCGTGTTTGCCTTTTTTTTTTTTGCGGATCCATTGTAACAATGCCTATCCTTGTCAGCAAAACGGACAAGAATAGGACACGTTCTATCTTTTTTGCGGAACCGAAATACGGACATACGGAAACTGAATGCACACGGAGTACCTTCCGTTTTTTTTGCGGACCCATTGAAATGAATGGTTCCACATACGGTCCACAAAAAAAACGGAACGGACATGGAAACAAAATACGGTCGTGTGAATGAAGCCTTAGACAGCTGACTGCAGCAGGAGCCTCCTCCCTCTAAAATACTAACCCCTTCCCCCACTGCCAAGCACCTCCTATTTAGTCAATCACCGAAAATGGACCAGATCTACAGGAGATTAACCCTTGTGTTCTCTGCAGGATTTCTACCAGACTGGGTTCAATCAGAAAGTATTGCAGACTGACAATCAGTCATTTCTAGGCTTAAAGGGGTTTCCAGGATTTTACTACTGATGACCTGTCCTCAGCTGATCGGTGGGGGTCCGACCGCCGGGACCCCCGCTGATCAGCTGTTTGATAAGGTACCGGCGCTCCTCTACCTTCTCGCAGCTTACAAAGCACAGCACCGTACATTGTACAGTGGCTATGCTTGGTATCATACTCAGCCTCATTCACTTGAATGGGGCTGAGCTGCTCCTAGGCCACGTGACTGATGAACGTGACGTCACTGGCCTAGGAAAAGCTGAGAAAAGGCTGCTGTGGTCACGGGAGCGCCGGTGCCTTCTCAAACAGCTGATCAGCGGGGGTCCCAGGTGTCAGACCCCCACCGATCAGATACTGATGACATGACCTATTCTGAGTATAGGTCATCAGTAGTTAACTCCTGGAAAACCCCTTTAAATTCTAGGCTGGAAAGTTTATTAAATTGTGTCTTCACTGACACGTCAATCTAAACTGTATGGTCACTATGCTAGGAATTTTTTTTAATGGAACTACTAAAAACTGGTATTGGGCTTTCATTGTAATTCATTGTCTTGGGGCTCATGCACATGAACATATTTTCTTTCCGTGTCTGTTCCATGTTTTTTGAGGACCGTATTCATTTCAAACAGAATTTACTCTGTGTGCATTTAGTTCCACAATAAAAAAAACAAACATATTCTACGGACAAAGATAGGACTGTTCTATTAGTGGCTGGCTGTTATGCAAAATATGGAATGCACACGAACATCGTCTGTATTTTTTGACGATCCGTGTTTTGCAGACTGCAAAATACATACGGTTGTGTGCATGAGCCCTTAGGCTACTTTCACATCTGTGTTGTGCTGTCCGGTTTTCAGAGCCTTTGCCTGTGCACAACACTTCCGTTTTGTCCCCATTCATTGTCACATCAAAAGTGAACAAAACTGGACCGGAGTGCACTGGAATGCATTCTGTTCCGGTTTGTGATGTTCCCATACTGGACACAAAACCGCTGAAAGCAGCAATTTTTTTTGTGCGGGATGGAAAACTGAAGAAGCCGGATCTGGCACAAAAAAACATGTAAGTCAATGGTCCTGAATCCGTTTTTTCAGACATGAACAAACAGGATCCGGCGCCCACTGACTTACAATTCTTCATTTTCAATATAATAGAACCGGATCCCTTCTGAACTGATGTAGCCGGTTGTATTAATATTACAGAAGAGTTTTGCTGTGGTTTTGAGATCCCCTGTCGGATCTCAAAACCGTATAGCAATAACACCGATGTGAAAGTAGCCTTAGGCCTCATGCACACTGCAGGATTTTTGGTCCATATCCGATCCGCATTTTTTGTCAAATCAACGTTCCTTCTTTTATGCCAAGTGCCATCATCAGAGTGAATGTGTCGTCTGACATATTGTTATTAGACAAATGGACGTTTTCCTCCTCACACGGAGGGATGAGACATCATATTACTGAAAGCATTTACCATTGAGCCAATACTGATAGCAGCAGTTTAGAAAACTGGGCAAATTATTGTTTATATGCTTGACTATACCTGAGGCATATACAGCAGTTCCAGGATTAGGGGAGTCTCTTTGTATATATATAAACATAATAAAGAAAATGGTGTTTTTACCTTCAAGATAGAATTACACAAATCGTCCTAATGCACAGGCGATGGTGACAGATGGCACATAAACAAGCACTGTCGTCGCCATTATGAGACTGTTCTAGGAAAGTCTCCTAGAACTGATGAAGCATGATAGATACAATAGATAGCAGGGGCGTTACTAGGGTCTCAAAAGCTCCAGGGCCCAAGCTCCAATGAATATGGCCCAATTCTCTAAGTCGCCCACCTCCCCTCAGATACCGCATTTTGCTGTACTTGCTATACAGCAGCACATACCCCTCACATCCAGGGCCTCCCAGGTGACGTCTCCCCTGATGTCGATCTTCTCTCTTATCATCTTCTCCATTCAGTCCGGACAACTTCATTCAGCCGCCTCGTCCCTGCAGAGTGTGACACACAGACATCTTAGCTTCCTCACTTTTCTATCATGATCCCCCAACCTTGAGTCTCCACAGTGTTATCCTGCTGCCCGCTCTGCTCCCCAATTCCCAAATACTATCCTGAAGAAAAATGAGTCCCCCATAGTAATAGTGCTCCTCAATGTCCCATCAATAATAATTCCCTCCTAGAATGCCCTCATTAGTAATACTGCCCCCTACAGTGCCCCAACCGTGATAATGCTGCCCAAGAGTACCCCCATTAGTAGACGAGCACTCCAGTATTAATAATGCCCTCACAGTGCCCCCAGTATTTATAATGCCCCCTGCAGTTCCCTCTGTAGTTATATTCCTCCATTTAGTGTCCTCAGAAAGTATGATTCCTCAGTCCCATGTAAATGACATCAGACCATCTCTCCAGCCCCCTCCAATATACAGTCCCATGAAAGTAACATCACTTCCCTCCCTCCTTTCAGCCCCTCCAACATACGGTCCCATGCAAATAACATCACCCCCTCCCCAGCCGTCTTCAACATACAGTTCCATGTTAATAGTATAACCCCCTCCCCTGCCGCTTCCATCATTCAGTCCCATGTAAATAACATCACTCCCTCCCACAGCCGCCATCAACATACAGTCCCATGTTAATAGTATAACCCCCTCCCCTGCCACTTCCAACATTCAGTCCCATGTAAATAACATCACTACCTCCCACAGCCGCCATCAACATACAGTCCCATGTAAATAACATCACCTCCTCCAACAGTCGCCATCAACATACCGTCCCATGTAAATAACATCACTCCCTCCCACATCCACAATCAATATACAGTCCCATGTAAATAACATCACCCTGTCCCAGCCACCTCCAACATGCAGTCCCATGTAAATAACATCACCCCCTCCCACAGCCGCCATCAACATACCGTCCCATGTAAATAACATCACTCCCTCCCACAGCCAGAATCAATATACAGTCCCATGTAAATAACATCACCCTGTCCCAGCCACCTCCAACATGCAGTCACATGTAAATAACATCACCCCTCCCCCCAACATTCAGTCCCATGTAAATAACATCACCCTCTCCCCCAACATTCAGTCACATGTAAATAACATCACCCCCTCCCCCCAACATACAGTCCCATATAAATAGCATCCCTCCCTTCAGTACTGACATACAGTCACAGCATTCCTCTGCCTCTCACACTGAGAACCTACCCCTTCACTTACCTCTGCTCATGTAGCAGACCTCCCCACAGCTTCTTCCCCAGAACTTCTCATCTTCACTGCTGAGTGCTGTCCTCTCCTGCACTGGTCACATGATGATGACATCATCGCAGGTCCTCAATCACTGCCTTCAGCACTGATCACATGGACTGTGATGTCATCACAGGTCCTTCAGCTCTTCCAGCAGTGTGTTATATCTGTCTGGCAGGCAGTACATTTGGGGCCTGAGACAAAACATCAGTGGGCCTGGCCCCAAATGTTTTAACAGAGCCCTAGATAGATAGATAGATAGATAGATAGATAGATAGACAGTCTAGTCACATTATTATGACCACTTCCAACATTAGACATCGGCAGCATGTAGCTCATGAAGGAAGTCACGTGGGGTGATCTGGCTCGGTGGGTATATAAGGTGTGTGATAGGCTGTCTGTATACATATCTCTCTTTGCTGTTATGGATATGGGACAAGAAGGGATGATAATTGGTTTTTGGGCCAATGGTGGGGGTATTTTTGATACTGCGCAGTCTGTGAACTCTTCTCGTGCTGCTGTGGTGAAAGTGTATAGTGAGTTGACAAATGGCACCATTGTGAATAAGCAACGTGGAACCTGTGGAGCACCACATGCCATGGATGTGAGAGGTGAACGTCGGCTATGAAGGTGCACGAGGGCGGACCGATATGCTACAGTAGAGAAGCTCACCGCCAAAATGGCACAGGGGGCTACCAGACATGTATCTAAAACAACAGGTCAGCTAAACCTACTGTGTATGGGGCTCCAGAGCAGACGGATGGTCACTGCACCTCTGCTAATGAAGTTGCATCAGCAGAAAAGGCTTCAATTTTCATAGTAATATCAGAACTGGACCTCCACTGATTGGCAAAGGGCTGTCTTCTCCGATGAGTCATGTTTTCTTCTTGTTCTTCCTCGGATGGAAGGATGTTGGTGTGTCAGGCAAGAAACCTCAGAGAACAAACCCCCTGCAACCACTGCTGGAAGAACACAAGCTGGTGGGGGAGGTGTTATGGTCTGAGGAATGATTTTGAGACATTCTCTGGGCCCTCTCATTCATGTGGAAGGCACTGTCAACCAATTTGGGTATGCTTGCGATCATGTACACCCATACATGCTGATTGTCTTCCCTGGGGCAGATGGGATCTTCCAGCAAGATACGGTAATGCGACAGCTGAATGTAATGATACTTTTCACTTAGCGATCTGTTACTTCATTTTGGAGAAAAAAGTACTTTTAATCCTTATGCAAATGAGCAGTTAAGTGCACTGAGTGCGGGCCTAAGCCACTATGTGCAGCCTTGCTCCTCCTGCTTCCTGTATCAGCCCCTCCCTCTCATTCTTGATTGACATGACCAGGTTCCTGCATAGTCATCGTGCCTGTCCCTGTCAATCAACAAGGAGACGGAGGAAGCAGGAGGAGCAAGGGTGCACACAGTGGCTTGGGCCTGCCTTCGGTGCACTTAACTGCTCATTTGCATATGGATTAAAAGAGCTTTTTCTTTAGAATGAAGCAGCAGATCTTTAAGTGAAATGTATCATTATGTTCAGCTGAGCTAGCCCTACAAAGCGTTGTCCCTGCTTTATCAGTGAATTTCCTGCCCCTAGAGCTGCCCCTAGAGCAAAATCTGTAATAGGGCCCCCACCTACCCCGATACTGGTTTATGATACTGGTGTCTTCTTATGTGGCAGAGGATTCAGGCATCCATTGTGTGCCAGGGCCAAAGTACAGGTCCTACCATTGCACCCCCTACAGCTTGCCCCCTGGCTCCTGCTAAGCTTTTACCGAAGGGATGAATTCCAAAATTCTTCTCCTCATTACCCATACAAATATACAGTATCACATAATGATCTATCGTTCTAAATGCTGAGAGATCAGAGGGATCCCTTTAATTACAAGTCTGGCTTTCTGTGGCAGCGCTTGCCCGGTCTGTAACTTATCCAGGATGGGATTACAGATGGTGCAGAACTGATTGCTACATATGCATGAGGCACATTGTCATTCAGACGGCGCCTCTCCTCTGTTTCTGACAATCATGGTGGTTACAGTAGTTAACGATTCCGCACTGACAAAGAATTGCGCATGTTCTCTCTAAAAATAATTTCTGTTTGAACGTCGTTAATTAAATGCTTCCATGCTGTGCGGTTTATTAATCTTCTGGTACTCTGCCATGAAAAAAAAAGAGGTCCCTTACCCTCTAAAGTATTTAACTCAAAGACTGTTGTGATCAACACTTAAAAAGTGTGCAGACTGGGGGATACGGACGCCTGTGCACACATGAAAAAAAGCCTGTTTGTCCTAATTACCGCCGATGCTTAAAACTTTATTTTGATAATTATGGAATGACGAGTAACGGGGGCGTTAAGGCGGGCGGCTTAATATCTCTGTAGGTCAACAAGTTTGTTCTATCGTATTACATCCTCATTGTTTGTCGACAATTCCTTGTTAATTGTCTGTTCCCTTTGGTTTACTCTGTGGTATAATGAGATGTAGGATGCTGGAAACATGTTACTCCCTGCTCCCGGCGGATACGCGCACCTGACCCCTGCTTTAATGTGAGGGGTCTGGTAACCCTGGCATCTCTGGGCTACTGGCAGGCAGAGCCGCTGGAGAAGCGCTGCTCCATCTGCCTGTGGGAGCCGGTGCAGAGGATGGGAATGGTAGTGTCCTTGATGAGATGTCATGGTGTACACCCTGAGGCCATCACTGCCTGGGGTTCAGTGCAGTGAAAAGGTGATGTAAAGAGAACAGGCGGAGATTGCAGAACAAACAACGTTTTTCTTTACTGAGTACAATGGGATAGACTGCAATACATTCATCAGTATGGCGCACACTCAAAAGTCACAGTATGAGGTCAGTGGATGGTTAATGCAGTGGCCCTCAATTCACTCTGTCTCTTGCTACAGTCTAAGTCTAGGATCACTGGCTAGCAATGCCCGCAATTCGCACGGTGGCATGTGGTCTTAACAATACAACTGGCCAAATCGTACGTGTAGTGTGCAGGGTGTCTTAACTAGTTTTCCCTGCATTGTAGCAGGTCCTAAGAATGCTTGATGCTGGTCTCCTTGCTGGCTAGAACAGGGTTCCTCAACTTCAGTCCTCAGGGTCCACCTTCCGGCCATGTTTTCAGGATTTCCTTAGTATTAAGCAGGTGATATAATTATTGCATCAGGATTTACCACAGGTATTCATTCTGAGGGATACTCTCAAATCATGACCGGTAGGTGGGCCCTAAGGACTGGAGTTGAGGAACACTGGGCTAGAACACTGTAGCCTTGTGTCCGTTAATCTGGAAGTGCGTCAGGTGTCTTGACTTATTATCCCGTTTCAGCAGCAGAGCTTGTAATGGTTGACATTGATTGGTCCGCTGTCTGTCACACTGTAGCTTTATAAAGTAGAAGTCTCTCTGGAGTAGAGTTCCTCACAGGAGATCTGGAAAAGGCTCTTGGAGTAGGAGCTCTGCCATGTGCTTTCTTACTCCACTGTCTAGCCTCACACTACTAGAATCTTTTGGAACTAGGAGGTGGGGCTCACCCACTCCCTCAGCTCCAGAGAGGGCTGGGTCAGGGTGGAAGTCAAGGCCACATGCAGCTCATGTTGGAACTGTATATGTAGTGCGCTATATGACATACAATGCAAAACATCATATTGACATACAGTTAGGGCCAGAAATATTTGGACAGTGACACAATTTTCGTGAGTTGGGCTCTGCATGCCACCACATTGGATTTGAAATGAAACCTCTACAACAGAATTCAAGTGCAGATTGTAACATTTAATTTGAAGGGTTGAACAAAAATATCTGATAGAAAATGTAGGAATTGTACAAATTTCTTTACAAACACTCCACATTTTAGGAAGCTCAAAAGTAATTGGACAAATAAACATAACCCAAACAAAATATTTTTATTTTCAATATTTTGTTGCGAATCCTTTGGAGGCGATCACTGCCTTAAGTCTGGAACCCATGGACATCACCAAACGCTGGGTTTCCTCCTTCTTAATGCTTTGCCAGGCCTTTACAGCCGCAGCCTTCAGGTCTTGCTTGTTTGTGGGTCTTTCCGTCTTAAGTCTGGATTTGAGCAAGTGAAATGCATGCTCAATTGGGTTAAGATCTGGTGATTGACTTGGCCATTGCAGAATGTTCCACTTTTTTGCACTCATGAACTCCTGGGTAGCTTTGGCTGTATGCTTGGGGTCATTGTCCATCTAGTAACATAGTAACATAGTACTATGAAGCGCCGTCCGATCAACTTGGCAGCATTTGGCTGAATCTGGGCTGAAAGTATATCCCGGTACACTTCAGAATTCATCCGGCTACTCTTGTCTGCTGTTATGTCATCAATAAACACAAGTGACCCAGTGCCATTGAAAGCCATGCATGCCCATGCCATCACGTTGCCTCCACCATGTTTTACAGAGGATGTGGTGTGCCTTGGATCATGTGCCGTTCCCTTTCTTCTCCAAACTTTTTTCTTCCCATCATTCTGGTACAGGTTGATCTTTGTCTCATCTGTCCATAGAATACTTTTCCAGAACTGAGCTGGCTTCTTGTGTTTTTCAGCAAATTTAACTCTGGTCTGTCTATTTTTGGAATTGATGAATGGTTTGCATCTAGATGTGAACCCTTTGTATTTACTTTCATGGAGTCTTCTCTTTACTGTTGACTTAGAGACAGATACACCTACTTCACTGAGAGTGTTCTGGACTTCAGTTGATGCTGTGAACGGGTTCTTCTTCACCAAAGAAAGTATGCGGCGATCATCCACCACTGTTGTCATCCGTGGACGCCCAGGCCTTTTTGAGTTCCCAAGCTCACCAGTCAATTCCTTTTTTCTCAGAATGTACCCGACTGTTGATTTTGCTACTCCAAGCATGTCTGCTATCTCTCTGATGGATTTTTTCTTTTTTTCAGCCTCAGGATGTTCTGCTTCACCTCAATTGAGAGTTCCTTTGACCGCATGTTGTCTGGTCACAGCAACAGCTTCCAAATGCAAAACCACACACCTGGAATCAACCCCAGACCTTTTAACTACTTCATTGATTACAGGTTTACGAGGGAGACGCCTTCAGAGTTAATTGCAGCCCTTAGAGTCCATTGTCCAATTACTTTTGGTCCCTTGAAAAAGAGGAGGCTATGCATTACAGAGCTATGATTCCTAAACCCTTTCTCCGATTTGGATGTGGAAACTCTCATATTGCAGCTGGGAGTGTGCACTTTCAGCCCATATTATATATATAATTGTATTTCTGAACATGTTTTAGTAAACAGCTAAAATAACAAAACTTGTGTCACTGTCTAAATATTTCTGGCCCTAACTGTACATAACCAACAATTTGAAGATACCCCCTAGTTGCGCTGGGGTGCAGCACATCCACTCCACTCTGTGCTGCAGCCTTCTCCTTGTCTGCAGTTCCTCTGTCTGCCTATTGGGGGAGTTTGATCCCTCTGGCTCTTAAAGGGACAGCACAGCATCCTAGTCTGTCAGCCTATGGCTAGCCTTCCCAGGGTATTTACGACACAGTTGAGAAGTTGCCAGGGCAATAGGTACTTTAGCTTGCTAACTTGCTTGTGAAGGTGTGTTATTGTCTGTTCTAACTTCCCGTACCTGACCTCTGCCTGTTTCCTGGATTTGACTTTTTGCTGCCTGACCTGAGTTCTACTTGACTCTCGTATTGACCCTGTGCTGCCTGTCACTTTTTGCATCTGTCTGAATACAGGAGTGTTATAATACATAGCTAAGCAGATTTGCCAGTCAGGATTTTAGGAAAGCGTGGTGACAACTCCTATACAAACAAGGTTGTACACAAATTTCTGATGATTATTTAGTAGCAATAGTTATTGTTAATTGGTCCACTTTTAGCGATTTCCAAATGTACTGCTTCCATTCATACTGTAAAATTCTGAAATTTTGGTCACCACCATGTGGCGCTCATGTCATGTGGATTTATACAACTCTCATTGGACTTATTGGAAGCTATATAATTCTGTATACAATTAGTGCCTCTAGTGGTGTCTGCAGGGGAACAGAATTTTATTGTGAAGGGAAGTAAAATGAGTAGGTTAGTACCAGGTCCAGGGACTTACACAGATCTCATAGGGCCCCATAGCTATCTTAGTATGACGCCCCCCCCCCCCCCCCCCCCCCCCCCCACCCAGTTTCCCAGTATGCATATCACAATCACTCTAGGAAATGTCCAATATTTCTGAAGAATTCACGTTATTTTTTAATAAGCCAAAAAAATGCTACAAAAAAGTCATAAAAAGTCTCCCTTGACTATGCTGGAAAAAGTGGAATAGGTACTTCATAAAATATAGCACTCATCCTGAGCATCATATTTCTCAATGCATTTCTACCACACAACTAAGTTAAATACATTGATAAAACTTCTCCTTTCGTTCTATTACAAAGCTGACTGCCTGCAGCCAACACTAGGGGGAGCTCAATGCATAGTAATTTATACAGTTACCATTTACTGGAATGGAAGCTGAAATAATCTCTTTGTATTGAGCTCCCCCTAGTGGTGACTGCATGAAAATGCAGTGTTTTCTTGTCAAAAAAAGAAGGAAGAGTTCAACATCAGGCCTCCCTCCGGGCTCCAGAGCAGTTGCGTGCTCTGGCGCCATTGAAGGTATGCCACTGACCAGGCCCCATCCCACCGCAGCAGTGCCATGGAAGCATTTCTTACATTTTTGCGCTTTTCCATGGCAGCAGGTTGTGTGCACAATCAAGGGCTATTTTGCTGCATTTTCAAAAATTATTTACAGTTCACTTGTTTTTATGGTCTGATGGAAACAATGCAGTTCTTAAAGGAGCTCTAAGTGTTCTTTTTGCAGAAATGCAGTTGATGTAGGGAGTCTTATAAGCAAGGGTCCCAGGAAAAAAAATATGCAAATGAGCTATCCTCCAAAAGAACATAAATTATCTCTTTAGTGTCACCTGTAGGTTGCTACCCTGTAAGTCAATGAAACAGAGCCTTGACATGGCTGATATACTTAGTAATGTTTCAAGAATCTTTAAAGGACCCGGGTAGGGTGCTGTCAGGAGTGCCCTGGGTCTGGTGCCAAGCTCCATCCTCCACCGCTTCCAGTCCCTGCTGGACCAAAAGTGTGATGTGCCATCTACATGCAAGTCATCGGCCAGTCAGTGGTCTCAGGAGTCACCTTAGTCAGGTTCCCTTTCTATACAAGTCACGCTGAGACCATTGGCTGGATGACATCAGTGACAGCATCACGTCTGGTCCAGCAGGAACTCAAGACTAGAGTAGGAGTGCTCTTGACAGGTGAGTCTTTTTCCCTGTGCCAGACTCTCTGACCATGGATTCCTGGTCTCAAGAGAATCTCTTTAATGGGTTGGAGTTTAACTTATAGGGTAGCAACCTACAGGTGACACTAGTGATACACTTTTTTTCATTCTAGATTAGAGTTGATTTTCATACAGGAGAAATCTTGACAAAATAAGAGAGTCACTGTATGGAATTGCCTGGGGCATAAGAAGCTGCTGTTGCCATCACCTCTTAGGATCTTTCATCATACATATAGCTATATATGGTATAAGTATATATTCCCTTCCATGCTGTAAGATCTGCTGCTCCTCATTCTGTAATATGCATTATACGTTCTTGTTATCCGGTCCAGCCTGCAGCAGTCACGGGGGTTAAAGGACACCGTGTTCTGCTGGGCCAGTAATTATCTCGCTAATTACACCACATCTTTAAAAATTGACTGAATGCAAAAGGGAAGGCTAAAAGCTGCGATAGCCAGAGGTTGTATGACCTTACATGGGTGCACTGGAACAGCCATTAATCTTGTATGTTACCTCTGAGAAGCTGAGCACATGCAATTACTAGATATAATAGAGATAGGGTGTCACCCGCATTCAGGTGAGGGGGTTGTTCTAACCCTGGATGGACATGATTGCAATTGCATTATCGCTGTTTTAACGTGAATTCAAAAGATTTGAGAATAAATAAGCTTACATAGGCTAAGTGAATAAGTATATTAACTAAATGTGATGAAAAGAAATAAAACAGATCACATATAGAGTAGTAAAACTAAATAATCACTGGCCTGCAACACAACTAGGAAAACTCCTGTTCCCATGTGGTAGCATATAGCTAACACCACATGGTCATACAAGAGAGAGATGGTGACCTACAACATCCTACCTGGAAGATGTTTTCAGTGGAGCTCAGCTTTTATTTTTTGTGCACAAAGATTTATGCCTCTCAGTCGCTCCTTCTAAGGTTGCCCAGTGTGACGTACGCATGTCTTATGAGTGAACCACTCTGGAATGTGGTCTGGTGGTCATCTGACACAGAACAATGATTTTGAATATGTTACCTAACTATCCTTAACTCAAAACGTCCTAAGGAATATAGAAGGTAATTTAATAATCAAAGGGGTTCAGCTCTGAACCCGGACAAAACCCGATCTGCACTCATTCATGAGTGAGTGGAGCATTGGAGCTTTATAGGTTCCGATGCTCCCCCTTGCCCTGCGCTGAATCACACAGAGCAAGGGAATTTTCTTGAGATCCGATGACGTACCGGGCTCTCTATGGGTAAGCTAGACGGAGGCTTCCTCCTAGCAGTGACATATCTCCCAACCGTCCCGGATCCAGCGGGACAGTCCCGGATTACAGTGGCTGTCCCGGTACGGGGGAGGTATGTCCCGGTTTATGGCAGCTGTCCCTGCGTCCATAGGATGCAGAGACAGTTGCCTGTTACATGAAGAAGCAGACAGCCGGCATCAGCTGCCTGCTTCTTACATCCTCCCTCCCGTCCCCCCTGCAGCTCTCGGTACCTCTGGACACTGCTCTTTGGTGGGTGGGACGCGGGAGTACGGCCGGCTGTGAGGGACAAATCCAGGGTGACAGGATGCGTGGGGACCCAGCTGCAGGTGGAAACAGCAGACGGAGCAGGCAGAGACCGGTGTGTGGAGCAGGGTGTTCAGGGGATAGACTGGAGGACGGGAGAAGTGAGCGGCCGATGTGATGTGTAGGGGGGAGCTGGCAGTCATGCAGGGCAGGGTGTAGTGCACAGAGAGGGCATGCGTGGGTCTCAGGTCTGTGGGCCCCGACATGTTGGAGACCTGCAGCAGCATTGCGCTACCCGGGGATGCTGAACGCTCCGGCTGCTGAAAGGGTTAATGCAGGGAGAAGTTTCCGGTCTGCCTTCTAATGTCCTACAATAGCCCTAAACCTGATCATATTACTGGGGGCTCAGCTGGGCATATTACTGGGGGCACATAAAGGCATATTACTGGGGCACATAACAGCATATTACTGGGGGCACATAACGGCATATTACTGGGGCACATAATGGCATATTACTGGGGCACATAATGGCATATTACTGGGGGCACATAACGGCATATTACTGGGGGCACATAATGGCATATTACTGGGGGCACATAACGGCATATTACTGGGGGCACATAATGGCATATTACTGGGGGCACATAACAGCATATTACTGGGGGCACATAACGGCATATTACTGGGGGCACATAATGGCATATTACTGGGGGCACATAACGGCATATTACTGGGGGCACATAATGGCATATTACTGGGGGCACATAACGGCATATTACTGGGGGCTCAGCTGGGCATATTACTGGGGCACATAACAGGGCATATTAATTGGGGCACAGCTAGGCATATTAATGGGGGCACATAACTGGGGAATATCTACTATGTGGAGCAGTAAGGGGACTGGGTGGGATTAGGTGTATAGTTATATTTTGGGCGGGGTTAGGGGAGTAGCCTAGTGCTGAAAACATTTGCCACAACATGCTTGGCGCGCTGCACAATATGTCCCTCTTTGCCCCTTTACAAAGTTGGGAGGTATGCACTGAGCATAGTGACGTCACCAGCACTAATGGGTGGTCAATAGCACTGCTGGTTTTACAGACTAGGGCAGCGTTAAAGACAGCCCATTAGGCTGGTGACGTCACCAGGAACACTGTTAGGAAAAAGCCACTGCCTAGCAGTGTCGAAATGTAAACGATTTAGTGCAGGGCAATGGGGAGCATTGGAGCGTAAAAACCTCCGATGCTCTACTCAGTCATGGTAAATGAGTGCAGATCGGGTCAGAGCTGAAGCAGGACAACCCCTTTAAAGGGGAGGAACCAATCAGTACACAATGAATGTAAAATTATGTCAAATACCCTTACAAGAGAATCGTAATAGGTTTATGACATTGTTTTCCTTGGATGACAGATTGCCTTTAAATCTGCTCTTTTGTCTTTACAGAGGGAAGAGGTGAACTATATATTTTCCACCACCTCCTCATGGACCACGCAGCCAGTGGTCGCTGTACTTCCTAATCACACATTGTCTTCATAATGTGGAATAAGTGCATTCCCACAACCTGTAATCATACTGCCTGTTCTCCTCTCTGCACAGCTTCTAGATCTAATAACTACAGTATCATGCTTGTCCTTCTGATGGGACTGATGACTAGAAGGCATCTAACATGTTCTGGAGCAGTTACCTCAAAAAGGACTCCAAATGCGGCATAAAGACTACAGTAGCCGGCTATTCCTCTCATTTTTTATTCTTATCTGTCCTACAGAAAAGATGTCCCATGGCGCACAAATGGTTAAAAAAATAAAAGGGCTAATAGTCACGTGACTGGTTCCCTGCTGTTACTGTACCCGTGCCCCTCTTCCCGCTGGCAACCATACACAGCAGGAAATGTCTGAGAATGCCATACAGGCTGAGGCTGGTTCTGCTTTGCAGGATATTGGCAGGATCAATAGGGGCGTTTCTGCTTAACCAGACTGGAGAACAACCAGCAAAAAACAGCATCTCTGGTTCTAGAGGTCTTAAAAAAATTCACTTTTTCCTACATGGCACAAACAGCTAATTGATTTCTATGGGAACAGTTCCTCTTTGTGCCCTAATTCCCACTGGATGTTTTAAAAGGAATCTGTCAGCAGTTTTGACCAATGAAAAAATACCTTTTGTGGAGTACTGAGAATAGTAGTGTCTTACTTCAGCAAACGGCATCTATCATGTAGACAAAGTTAATACCAGACACTTACTAATGTAATGTGATTGTCCATATTGCCTCCATTTTTTCATAGCATCAAACACTGCTTTTATTCAGGGGTTACGACCACCTTGCAGTCCAACAGCGGTGGTCGTGCTTGCATACTATAAGAAAAGGCGCCGGCCTCTCTTGTGGCCGAGACAGGGGGAGTGCGCATAGGCCACAGGCGCTCTGTCCTATAGTGTGTGAGTGTCTGTGTCACAGTATGCATATATGTATGAATGTACAATGTGTGTCATGGTATACATATCTGTGCGAATC
The DNA here is from genome assembly GCA_900303285.1 of Rhinella marina. Lineage (NCBI taxonomy): Eukaryota > Metazoa > Chordata > Amphibia > Anura > Bufonidae > Rhinella > Rhinella marina. The sequence goes on from ONZH01022331.1 coordinate 54,088, forward strand.
CATGTATGTATATATAGGTAGGTACCAGCAGCAGATCTTGATGATTTGCATGCCCAGGTACATTCAGCATGTCAGAACATTCCTTAGACAACCATTAATTACCTCAATTGATAACATGCCAAGGCGTGTGACTGCATGTATTTCTGCTCATGGTGCTCATACTCATATTTTGAATATTTTGTTTCCATTTTTTATCATTTTCATATCATTTAATGTCTATGATCCTGTGATTTCCATAATTACACGACTTTTTCTTCTTGGTGTTGCAGTTTCAATGTTCATGAGTGTGTGTATACATATACAGGGTGACCACATATAAGTAGGCCGCCTTCACTGCCTAAATTCTGTCTTAGTTGCCTATAGCAACCAATCAGAGCTCAGCTTTCAGTTTCTAAAGGGATCCGAAAAAATGATAGCTGAGCTCTGATTGGTTGCTATGGGCAACTAAGACATATTTACTATTAGGCAGTTTGATTTGGTGACATTGGAGGCTCACTACTTTTTCATGGGCTGCCATATATATATATACAGGGTGGGCCATTTATATGGATACAGCTAAATAAAATGGGAATGGTTGGTGATATTAACTTCCTGTTTGTGGCACATTAGTATATGGGAGGGGGGAAACTTTTCAAGATGGGTGGTGACCATGGCGGCCATTTTGAAGTCGGCCATTTTGGATCCAACTTTATTTTTTTCAATGGGAAGAGGGTCATGTGACACATCAACCTTATTGAGAATTTCACAAGAAAAACAATGGTGTGCTTGGTTTTAACGTAACTATATTCTTTCATGAGTTATTTACAAGTTTCTGACCACTTATAAAATGTGTTCAAACTGCTGCCCATTGTGTTGGTTTATTAATGCAACCCTCTTCTCCCACTCTTCACACACTGATAGCAACACCGCAGAAGAAATGCTAGCACAGGCTTCCACTATCCGTAGTTTCAGGTGCTGCACATCTCGTATCTTCACAGCATAGACAATTGCCTTCAGATGACCCCAAAGATAAAAGTCTAAGGGGGTCAGATCGGGACACCTTGGGGCCATTTAACTGCTACATGATGATGTGTTTCCCTCTTTATGCACTGAAGCTGGCACGTTCCCTGAGTTTTTCCCAGCAAGATGGTGCACCACCACATTATGGGTGTCAGGTCAGAGCATTCCTAGATGAACAGTTTCCTGGAAAGTGGATTGGTTGTCGTGGGCCAGTTGAATGGCCCCCAAGGTTTCCCGATATGAGTGGAGCTTGTACCAGACTATAGGCCTTCAGCTTGTTCTTACTCTATCACTATGTTTTACAGCCATGGTCTAAACAGCTATGGAAATCTATGGTGGTTTTGATTAGTTTATTGACAGACAAATATAAAATATTCTCTGACTTGCACTTTTGTTTTGAATCGAGTTTACTCATTTTCCTTAAAATTGCACAGGTGTTACTTTCCTTTAAGCAGTTTTATTTCATTTCTTCCAGCTATTCATTGCAATCGAAACTCCAATAATATCGACCACCCTGCCAGCACGGACAATATCAACCTGAACCTCAAGGGGGAACACGCCGACTCGCCCTCCATTAAGGACACTTCAAAAGTTCCAGGGCCCAAAGGGACACCCAAGAAACTGCAGTCAGACGCACCCAAGGTAATAACAAGCTGGGGCCCAAGAGTGATGTTAAAACAAATCATTTAATTAGAGGAGAGTGTTTGTTCTGTAAACACGACAGGAACAGATGATTAGAATGCAAAGCGGAACGAGGAGTCCTGAGGTGAAAATAATTAGAGAAGAAAAATAGAGTGCGGTGGAGAATCAGGACTGAGAATGCCTGGTGAATGTCTAATCACTCTTTATTCACTGCTTGCTGTCTAACTTTGTCTTCTTGAATATTGCATGTTACTTTAGAAGTCTGTTTTTTAAAGAAGTTTAGCAAATTGGAATTAGCAATGGTTGGGTAGTTCATTATGGGGCGCAGTGTACTGTCTCACTATTTATCAGAGGTGGCATCTGTTTGCTTGAAAAGTTGTGCATAGTCAACCTCATTTTCATTGGAGTGACCATGAAAATATTAAATATTTTTTAAAGATGTTTAGCATGGCTGCCACCTGGACAGTGGTGGGCTAAAAGCCTCTGCAGGCTTCCGTACACCTGCTGCCCACCAGTTCCCACATGGGAGCTACGAGGTTCAATGATCAAAAGGAAAGAGTCCTTTTTGGTAGGTATTGAGGGGCAAACCTGGTTCCCAACATGCTTCTCTCCACCATGGTGGACTCACTAAATATATGGTGTTGGTCTAAATTTCTGCATGTTGATCAGATTATTCCTTTTCAATTCAATATTAGTAGAATAGACATCCTTGGGTGCCCACCAAATGTACAGAATGGCGGCTTGGGCCATTTGCAAGCATGGGATATTTGTGGTTTAGAGGCAAGCACTATTAGCTGCTATAAATGTTAAGATTTTTTTTATCATCAGCTGCAATTTAAATCATAGCATCTATGTGTAAGACACACAAAGGATAAGGTTAGTAGGTTCTAAGTGCTCCCACAGCAGTTTCTAGATCCAGAGTCAGCATCCAGCTGGAAAGGACGTTTAGGTTCAGACCAGCTGACTGACTACAGCTTACAGTACAATGCTCCACCTCTCAGATAGCCTTTTCAGCTGGATGACAGGCACAGCATACAGTGCTTCCGACTTGAAAAATGGCACGTGCCATATTCAATACCCATGCAAATTATTGCCTGCACATGAGTAAATATGTGGATTTGCGCAGATGCTGGCATAGACATAGTATGTTTGATATGAATGGTTCTGGTTAGTAAGCCCTTAGCAGTGGAAAGATCAAGGGTTTTATTGCTACTCATAATAAAATCTGGCCAGGGCTACTTTAACCCCATTAAAAGAATATATCATTGTAAAATAACCTATTGTTTAAATCAAGTTATTTTTTATGTTAAAGGGGTTGGCCAAGTTTTAAAAGAATCTTTGGTGGTTATTTTTAATTGTTCATGTCATTATTTATGCAAAACAACATCCACTTGCAGCGCTCTCCTGCCACCTAAAGGGGTATTCCCATCTCACAAATGTCAGGTTTGTATAATTAGATATAGCCATACCCCAGTATTATGTACTATATAGAATGTATTTTATATAAATGCTACCGTTAGAAGATTGCCTAATTTGTATATGCCATTGTCCCACACTAACATCAGCTCAGGCCGTTGCCCCTTGCTTATGTTCAACCCGCTCTGAGGTAAACTGCTGGTATTGTGAACGGACACATTACGATGATCATGTGGAGACACCATCTTAGGGTACTTTCACATCTGGTTTTGGACGCTACAGTCCAATACAACAATGGTCAGGATCCGTCCAAAACGCAGACTTATAAATCGGTCCTGCTCCATAGAGATGAATTGATCTTGGAACAGGATCCGTTTCTATGTGTTTTGGAAGCGCAGACAAACATGCTACAACTCTAAGATGTGTCTCCTCATGCTCATACAATGTGCGTTCACAATACAGCAGTTACCTCAGAGCGAGTGTGAACAAGAGCAAGCCGCCCACCACTACTACATGGCCACGGTGGTCGTAACTAGGGGCAACGGCCTGACTGATGTGTGCGGGACAATGGATATACAAATAGGAAAATCTTCTAAACGGTACATTTTATATAAATACATTCTATTAGTAATAATATTGGTATGGCTATATCTAACTGTACATTTGTGAGATGGGAATACCCCTTTAAGTCCTCTGGTGCACGAACACAGCCTGGACATGGCTGAAATATATCCCATGAAAACGAGGAAAAAGGTTCAGCTCCTTAAATGACAATGTCTTTATTTCAAGCGGTAAAATCCATCATGAGTACAGTATATGTCTACGCGTTTCGGACACCACAATTTTGATCCTTACTCATGAGTAAGGTTATCTCAGGCAGCTAAGTGGTTATAGCTAAAATCCCTGGTGGTTTTGGTCAATAAGGGGATTAATAAATGTCCCTGGTGGGCCAGTACAGTGAAGGGATTAATGATTGCATCCCTGAGTATCTACAGCAGTGGTGGGGGGGGGGGCTAAGATAGCATTATTGGTGGTCTAGGATAGTGAAGGTGTTAAAGGGGACCCACATCTATATCGAGAATGGAGCAGGGAAAGTGGTGGCTGGAGGACCACAGGTTTCCCCTGGTCCGTCCACCACCAAGCGATCTCCCCATAGAAGTGAATGGGAGCACACTGCGCTTGTGTGGCCACCGCTCCCATTCGCTCCTATGGGCCCGACAGTAATAGCCGAGCCAGCGCTCAAATAATTTCGGTAGCCCCATAGAAATGAATGGAGGGTGGCTGCACATGCATGCCTCGCCAGCTGCCTTTACGAGATAGGTGCGGGTCCAACCGCTGAGACCTGCACCTATCAGACAATGGGGAGATATCCTAGTGATATGCCCCCATTGTCTGAGATGGGAAAACCAAGCTGTGTTGAAATATGAACATCTCCTTCTTCTAGCACCTCCATCTGTGGCTGTAGACTTCTCAAATACAGAGATCCTACATTATCAGATATCAGCCAATCACAGTGCAGCACAGATAATCGTAAACTCTATGCTGAACGGGATGATGCAGGGTCTATGAAATCTATGAGACAGTTAAAGGGGTATTTCCATCTGGACATACATGGCAATTATATAGGATATGCCCTATAGGGTATGGTATGGATCCCACCTCTGGAAATTGTTAATATTCTCAACAACTGCTTCCCCCCACCCACCTTCCTGGGAATAGAAGGCCAAGCCGCTCATTCACTGCTATGAGACTTCCGAAAATAACCGAGCACTGGCTTGCATGGCGTCCTCTTCTTTCACAACAAGGCCCCATTGATAAGATAGCAGTGGGTCCCAGAGGTGGTACAGTATGTGCACCCAATGGACATTTAGAGCATATCCTATCGATAAGCCAGAAAAGTTCTGATGAGAGAACCCATTAGATACAATTAGGAGGACTAACATTTAATATGTACCGGCAATTCCAATATTCCCCCGAAGCAAAAGGAATGGACTTTCAGATTCCAACATACCCAATTCTTTTGCTCTCAGTGGAGATAAGCCACCAAGAAGGTGTCAGGAAGCGGCTTTCTCCCTTCTCTCTATTCAGAGAACATGTATACTCTGCTGAGCCAAGCATGCATGTATTTGAAAAGTTTGGGAAAGACAGATGTTTCCAGTCATCTAATGTGTATGGCCAACCTAAGACAAGTTCCCTATTGTTATGTAAATAATTTGATAGCATTTGGTTGTTAAAAGAGCGGTATGAAATAAGGAAAAAAGTATGAATATTGTTGTAATACCAGATACAACCTATGGACAAGAGTGGCGCTGTATCTGGTATTTCTATGTCAAAAGGGCTGAGTTGCAACACCAGATACAGCCCATTGACAAGAACGGGGCAATTTCTGGACTGTGTCTGGTACTGCAGCTTGAATAGGGTTGAGTTGTAATACCAGCTACAACCTATGGACAGTAGTGGCGCTGTAGTGTCAATAGGGCTGAGATGAAATACCAAATACAACCCATTCACAAGAATAAGGCCATGTCTGGTACTGCAGCTTGAGTTGTAATACCAGATACAACCTATGGACAAGAGAGGCGCTGTTTCTGGGATTGCAGTGTCAATAGGATTGGGATGTAATACCAGATACAACCCAATGATAAGAATGGGGCCATGTCTGGTACTGCAGCTTGAGATGTAATACCAGATACAACCTATGGACAATAGTGGCGCTGTGGTGTCAATAGGGCTGAGATGCAATACCAGATACAACCCACTGATAAGAATGGGGCCATGTCTGGTACTGCAGCTTGAGATGTAATACCAGATACAACCTATGGGACAATAGTGGCCGCTGTGGGTGTCAATAGGGCTGAGATGCAATAAACCCTGGGTGTTGGTACTGCAGCTTGAGATGTAATACCAGATACAACCTATGGACAATAGTGGCGCTGTGGTGTCAATAGGGCTGAGATGCAATACCAGATACAACCCACTGATAAGAATGGGGCCATGTCTGGTACTGCAGCTTGAAAAGGGTTGAGATGTAATACCAGCTACCACCTATGGACAAGAGTGGTGCTGTTTCTGGGATTGCAGTATCAATAGGGTTGAGATGTAATACCAGATACAACCCAATGATAATAAAGGGGGCCATGTCTGGTACTGCAGCTTGAGATGTAATACCAGATACAACCTATGGACAAGAGAGGTGCTGTTTCTAGAGAAAAATAAACGCTTTGACTTCTACTGACTACACACCCGTATACAGGTAAACTTAATCTCACGGCTGCATCATATTATAATGGCGTACATTAGAAGTTAATACGAGTTTTATGTTGTTGTGCATCTTTATCATTATACATCACCATACTCCCATAGGAAAATGCTGCGCTAATCAGCAGGGTGCCAGGCCCATGCAGGAAGAATGCCGAGACCCCGGGTCCCCCCTGCCGCTGTTGTGCCAGCACATTTAATTGGTACACCTGTTGTTTGTTTCTTCCAAGCAAGAAAATGTTCAGATTCTCTATTTTTGGAACCACGCTGAGACTAAGCGGAAAAAAAAATAAAAATCTGCCGCCGTCCACCTGTATAGGGATTGATTGATTGAAACCTGCCAGCGTTCCAGCTCTGCCGAATGCATTTCTCCTATTCAGCTGCAAACCACATTGTTTCGGAAAGTTCCCCTCGGTCGTCTTTTGTTCATATGGAAATACCGATCAGCTCGTTCGCTGCCAGTGTAAGGCAGATAATTTTCGATGTAAGGGGACGGCCGAACAATGGAGCATTGTGTAATATTTTTATATTATTAATTTTACTTGGGATTTGCCGACTGATTGTTTGGGATGAGGAACAGACGTATTGAACATGGAAATACTTTAATGGATCCTCGGCGCAGCCAAACCTTATTGAACCTCACTTACGGTAGAACGGAGTCCAAGGAGTCCTGGTAATTGTAGCGTCTTCCCTCCTCGCTAATGCCCTGTGTTACATTGTCATTTCCAGTAATCATCGACTGATTCTGGGAAGTAAATAGACCGCCGACATTAAAGTTTTAAATAAGAGGTTTGGTTTTCGTTCTAATTATGCATAGAAAGTAGCACGTTGTGGATTGAAGAAACTTTATTGCAGACTCCAGGCTTTTTTTTCTGTTCCCACATTGGCCTTTAGTTTTATTGCTGGAGAGAAGCTGTAATGTGTGGAGTATTGATAATTCTGCGCGAGGTGAAGAAGGCTGTAAACCTTTTTATTACCCACAATGCCCTATGTCAGGGATCAGCAACCTTCGGCCATCCAGCTGTTGTGAAACTGCAATTCCCAGCATGCTCCATTCATTTCTATGAGAGTTCTTAGAAGAGCAGATCAAGTATGCATGTTGGGAGTTGTAGTTTCACAACAGCTGGAGTGCCGGTGGTTGCCCTACGTAAGTTTTGCTAGAATTCATCATGTTATGACACACTCGTCATAGTGACTACATTGTGACTGTTCCTATCACCTTATGCTTGGGTCATATAAGGAACGTATCATCAGAAGAACCTACTGTTTAAAGGGGTTTTCTCACTTCAGTAAGTGGCATTTATCATGTAGAGAAAGTTACTACAAGGCACTTACTAATGTATTGTTATTATCCATATTGCTTCCTTTGCTGGCTGGATTCATTTTTCTATCACATTATACACTTCTTGTTTCCAGCGGTTACGACCACCCTGTAATCCATCAGCAGTGGCCGTGCTTGCACATTATAGGAAAAAGCACCGGCCTATGTGAGCTCCCATGGTCCCAGCCATCAGAGAGACCAGTACTTTTTTCTATAAGTGAAAGCACGGCCACCAATGCTGGATTGCTGGGTGGTTGTAACCATAGAAACAAGAAGTGTATAATATGATGGAAAAATTAGTGTGGCTAGTAAAGGCAATATGGATAATAACAATTAGTAACATTAGTAAGTGTCTTGTATTAACTTTCTCTACATATTAAATGCCACTTTCTGAACTAAGACCACCCCTTTAAGTAAACCTTTTATGTAAAACGTATATTTCTTAAAATGTCTGGTTATGTTCTTTTGTAGTTTGCCATTTATTATCTATATTTTAAAATAATCCTGAAACTTCCTGTAAAGATAACTTCTGAGCAGGTATCTCATTATCATCACAAGCAGGACTACAGTGAAAGATATAGACAACCGGATTCATCGGTTACCATGAGTGATAATCGCAGCCCACCACCTCCCCCTCCCTGCACAGTGAACTCTGAACAGGTCACAGAGCATGCCCACAACACTCCACTATAGAAATCAATGAGCTATCTCCAGGCTTGAGCTTCCTGGGTCTCCAGGTGTGTGCTGTAAAGTAAATCTTTAAAACCACAGTGTAGGGACAATGGTTGGCACGATTACTCTATAGTACATAGTAGTAACATAGTTTATAAGGCCGAAAAAAGACATCTGTCCATCCAGTTCGGCATGTTATCCTACAAGTTGGAATACAAATTCCATTACGACTCCAATCAGGCAATCAGAATTATTCCCTGGACCTGTAATATTATTATGCTCCAGAAATACATCCAGCCCCTTCTTGAACTCTTTTAGTGAACTTACTATCACCACCTCCTCAGGCAGAGAGTTCCATAGTCTCACTGCTCTTACCGTAAGGAATCCTCTTCTATGTTTGTGTATGTATAAAATAAAAATCTAAGATAAGAGAATAATAGAGTAACAAAAATTATATCTAGCTGTATTTGGTTTTAATTGGTAAAAAAAAATTAAAAATTAAAAAACCTAGGGGACATATTGGAGGTCGTTTATCAAAGAGCGTCATTTTACTCTGGTCTTTCATATCTCCTGTGTTTGCTCCTCGTCATAAATTTTGCATAATTCCCCAGTCCATGTGCCCAGACCATGACTAGAGTAGATTTCAGTCATCATGTACCCCAGGAAAACTGGCGTAAATGTTAGTGGATTACCTGGGGCTGATGGCCCCACCGCAGCCACTCCCCAGTGTCGAGGGCGGTGTAAAAATGCCACCTGCTCCTAAATTTAGGCACACGGGCGTTGAAAACTCACAAAATGAGGTTGTGTGACTTTTGATGGCAAAAACTGGCTCAGGGAGTCATAATAAATGGACCCCATACTGTTTAAGGCCCCATTCACACAACCGTATTTTTTTGTGGATCGGATGTGGACCCATTCATGTCAACGGAGAACACACCATGTGCTGTCCGCATCTGTATGTCCGTTCCACAGCCCCACAAAATAGATAGAACATGTCTGTTTTACAGACCAGAATAGGCATTGTTACAATGGGTCCACAAAAAAAAAAATGGATCCAAGATGGACATCATACAGACGTCATCCATATGTTTTGTGGATCCGTGTTTTCCAGACCTCAAAACACATACGGTCGTGTGAATGCATTCTAAAGGAGATGTTTGGCTAAAAAAAAACATCTTCAAATAACTTTTTAGGGAATTATGAAAGCTAGAAAATCCAACTGGTGATGCACTTTATCCCAAAGGTCTTTGGTGATGTTGGGGTCAGGACTGAAGTTCCTCCACACCAGACACATCATACCTTATCTTTATGGAGCTCGCTTTGTATACAGCCATGCTGGAACAAGAAAGGAGGACCTTTCCCAAACTGTACCCACAAAACCTGAAGCAACAAATGTGTAAAATATCATTTAGATGCTGCAGATTTAAAGGGGTTGTCCGGGTACAGAGCTGACCTCATACCCTTAATTTCACCCAGGCAGCCTGCCTGACTAAAGCATTGGAGCATCTCATGAGCCGATGCCCTTCTTTGCCCTGCGCTAATTAGCACAGGGCAAAGGCATTTAGCCCAGTTCCGGTGACTAACCAGGATCTGCCAGGTGGAGGCTTCCGCCCAGCAGTGAGCCCGGTGACGTCACCGACACTGATGGGCAGGCTTTAGTGCTGCCCTAGCCAGTAAAACGGCCCTAGCCCATTACAGTCAGTGACTTCACCATAGACATATGCACCTTTCCAGAGTCCAATGATGATGTGCTTTACACCACTGCTTGGCATTGTGCATATGTGCAGCATCTATGAATCGATATTGGGTAGGACCAGGGGTGCACCTAGCCTTTCTGCTGCCTGAGACGAAAACTGAAATGGCACCATGCCAATTTCTTAACCTAACCCCTTCCCTTCAGACCATGCCCCCTCAGCTGCCCCCCCTCTCTTGCCCCTACCTGGTGCTGCCTGAGGCGATCGCCTCACCCGGCCTCATTGGTGGTGCGCCCCTGGGTAGGACACAATACATACGTGTACTGAAGGGTGGTCTAGGATTAGAACACGGTTTCTGTTTTTCCAGAAATGCTCCGCTCTTGTCCACGGCTGAGCTTTTTATTTGCCTCCTGTATGAAAGGCTTCAGAGTAATCAATGAAGATCCATCATTTCTGCTTCTGCGCTTGGTTTTGGCTTCGGTTATTCTTACATTTATTCCTCTTGTGATTAAATATGAATGAACATTTGTTACAAGAATGAAAACTGCAAGAGAATTTCATGCTGATATTAAAAAGTTTACTGAGATTCATGTCTTACAAAGATTAATTTCTACGAGGCGCCACATAAAATCTCTCAATTCACTCACGTTTTCTAATTATCTCATAAAATGCAGGTTTCAGCCTCATTTATACTTGTATAAGAAAGCCAGATATGCCGCACACATGATGAACCCTGTATGACGGCACATGAATTCCCTGTGGATATGTAATACAGCACTCTGTCGTCCACCATATGGTTCTGCTTTGATGCACCGTATTTCGCTGTAGAAGTAATGCATTGTGTATGCTGTGTAATATAGGATGCCACAGAGCATACCACAATGTATGAGAGCAAAGCTGTACCTATAAAATCTAAAACATAAAGGGGGTTTTCCAGGAGAACAGCATTGATGGCCTGTCCTCAATGTCTGATTGGTTGTGGTCTGACTCCCAGCACCCCTGCCGATCAGGCTGTGGTGCTCCTGTGAGTGTTGCGTCCTCTTACTGTGGCGTCGATTTCATTGGTTCAAGGGTTTCTGTCACCACAATTTTCGCTGTTAAACAGGCTGACATTATACATGTGCGAATGTCACCTGAATTTAACTCTGCTATTCTTTTTTTGAAGTATGTCCCCATTTTTGTGCAATTATAACTTTTATTATATGCAAATTAGCCTCTAGGACCGGGGAGGGGGGGTGTTGCACCTGCTCCTAGAGGCTCCATTCGCCCACCTCATTCCACGTCCTTCTACTTTTGATTGACAGGGCCAGGCCAGCTTTGGCTCTTCCTGCCGGCCTTGTTTGCTGGGGAAATCTCACGCCTGCGCCATTCCATTCAGTATTCGGCGCAGCTCGCCGGCTGCCGGCTTCCTCACTGTGCCGAATACTGAACGGGACGGCGCGAGATTTCCCTGGCAGACAGGGCCAGCAGGAAGAGACCAACACTGGCCTGGCCCTGTCAATCAAGAGTAGAAGGGCGTGGATTGAGGTGGGTGAACGGAGCCTCTAGGAGCAGGTGCAACGCCCCCCCCCCTGCTCCTAGAGGCTAATTTGCATATAATATAAGTTGCACAAAAACGGGGGCATACTTCAAAAAAAGAATAGCAGAGTTAAATTCAGGTGACATTTGCACATGTATAATGTCAGCCTGTTTAACAGCGAAAATTGGGGTGACAGAAACACTTTAAATGGCCCAGCTCTGTCCCATTCAAATGAATGTGCTTTGGCTGCAGTACCAAGTGCAGCCACTATACAGTGTACGGCACTGTGCTTGGTATGCTGCTCGCAGGATGGGATCTGGCAGCTTTGCAGAAGAGGTAGGTACTGTATGTGTAATATGTGTGCAGTATGTCCAGGTGGGAGAGCAGAGGAGAGGATAGGAGTATTAGTAGCAAGAATGGTGGTTGTAGTTAGTACTCACTCTGATGCAACCCTGGGCCATGCAGTGATGAGGAGGGTGCACTTTCCTCCCTTTGGCGCACACCCTGGTTCTAGGATTCTCCTGCATGGTGTTGGTTTGGGGTGCCCTTGATGGTGATGAACTGTGAGGTGCAAGGCAGGGTCCTCTTCTGCAGTGGAGACAATGATGAGACAGTTTTGCAGTAGAACAGTTCTTTACTAAATAATCAAGCTCAAGCACGTCAGTTTCAGTTCTTAGGATGCATGGACTGGCAGTGTCTGCTATAGAGTCTATAAGCTTCTACTCGAACCTCCTTTTGAGGGGGTTTTCTGAGACTTTAATACTGAACTCTGGATACAGTAGGTCATCAGTATCTGATCAGTGGGGTTCCGACACCCAGGACCCTCGCTTATCAGCTGTTCGAGAAGGCAGCGACGCTCACAGTAGTGCCTTGGTCTTCTCTTGGCTTTCCCTAGGCCAGTGACGACACGTTCATTGGTCATGTGGCCTAGGCGCAGCTCAGCCGCATTGAAGTGAGTGGGGCTGAGCTGCGATACCAAACACAGCTGCTATACTATGTATGGCGCTGTGCTTGGTAAGCTGAGAGAAGGCTGCGGCGCTCACAGGAGTCTGATACCTTCTCAAACAGCTGATCGTCGGGGGTCCTAGATGTCGGACCCCCACTGATCATAAACTATTAAAGCACCGAGTACTGTAAAAAAAAAAAAAATGAAAATCAAATATCATATACTACGTGACAAGCTCCTCCTAACAAACCTAGAACCAGCCCTGTAACTCACATGGATCCAGAGATCTTCCCATTCATTGCTGCAATTGCTCTGCTAGATTTATTTTAAACTGGGAGGTCAGGGGGAGTGTCCTTTCTACTGCAGTTAGTGGCAGTTGAAGGATGGATCTGAGCATGTGCGGCCATCTCAGTGAGCAGGACAGAGGAATTAGAAAAAGAACAATCAGCAGGTGGCGCTGTACAGATAGAGTTCATTAAATAGCTCAGTGGCTATGCGAAATTTTTAATTACATGCAGTTACAAAAGTATTCAGATCCAGATGCTGGTTTGAAAACTGTAGAATATTTTTTGTGGGACATCCCCTTTAAAGAAATTTGAAATGAGGGCATTACACCATAAGTCCTACTGAACTATCCTTTGAATTGTCCATTCAGCTCTGTGATTGGCCAAGGCTGATCACCTGACTCCACCAACCTTTTTTTATAATAGGAACTGTGTAGCTGGTCAGGTGATTTCTCTTAGGTACGGCCATTTTACATACTGAATGCTTATTCTCTTGGCCTTGGCTATTTGGAGATGGGTAGAAAGAAATCCATTTTGGTGAGGTTACCCATACTTGCCATCTTTATGGTTGGTAAATCCTGGCCCTATTCTGAGGAAGGACCCCATCGGTGTGGGACTGCGTTTTTATGGGTGGGGTTTGCGTATGCCCCGCCCATTTTCTGTATGGTACAGTTGGAATTGGAAGAGAGTTTCTCTGCTAATAAGGGACAGTCCCTGCAGATTCAGAACTCTTGGCCATGGTTTACCTTTTCTTATGTCACAACCAATCATTTAATGTAATGATATTTTATGGCTCTAAATGAGGCAGTTATTAAAAATGCCTCATTGAAATAAATTACAGCAATCAGGGAGGTCGAGGGCGAAATTGGCCTTTGATTATTTCGGAACTATCATTGTTTATATCAAAGCTTTTAATAATTAATTTCATTACTGAAAAAAAATGGTTTCTGAAGAGGCGGACGCGTTGGAGACTATGTCAAATCTTTATTAAATAGGTTCGTTTAAAGCAGCTCCTAATGACGGCAGTCACTCACAGGAGCAGATTAATCTAATTATTGATTTGCTTTGCATTGAAAAGTGGAAAAATCAGCAAAGTGGAAAACAATAAGAATTGTGATGCTGAGAATTTCATGCATTGCTGAACGTATTAGCTAAATTTGGAAGGAAGAGAGAAAAATGAATGTGCGGAGATGATCTAAGCTGCGCCGGTGACAAGCCGCAGTCAATTATATATTTTGATCAATAGAATTTATTTTACGTTTCTGCTTTTCACAAATTCTGCCAGTTGTTTGTCTTGGCAGGAAGACAACAGATTTCTCTTTCTGTCATATGGTAATCTATGCGACAGAGACAGCAGAGGACCCTCGTGACAGTCAAGGGGCCCTTTTCCTCCAGTAGCTCATCATACGGCATCCCTTGTGTCCCTCCATCAAGTTTAGGCAATGCTCTGTGAGCTACAAACAGCATCAGCGGCTGTCTCTGGTCGTTTGTTACAATGTATCAGTCTGGAGTCCAGGATCTTTAGCTCACAGAGCATTGTCTAGACTGGATACAATTGTATCCACTTCTCAATGAAGAACTTGAATATCACATATCTTGAAAATGGGGAAGAATTGAACCATAAAGTATATTACAAACACATTTTTTTTTACATAAAACAAGAAAATACCTTTAACCTCTTAAAGGGATCGTTACGGACAATGGTAGTAAAAACACTCTGCTAACTAACGGGTTTGACGTTGGACTAGACCTGAGGGCGCTATCCTAGCAGTCCCCTGGTTTTCACTCTTTAACCCCTATAAAGGGATCTGGTCTTCGCTCTTGACATTGTCCCGGTGTGGTTGGCAGCTGACCCACTGGGTCAGGAACACCAGTGCAAGCACTGAAAGCACAGACAAAATCATAGACAGAAGGAGGCAAAGACTGACCGATAGAACACTTACGAATACAAGACAAAACACGGACAGAACCAGATTGCAGACAGACTCGAAGAGAACATGCAAAATCCACAGAATAGACTTCAGGACACAGTTCAGGCACAGCAGATACGTGTGAAGAAACGTAGCAAGATGGAACAGGCACAGAACTCTAGGACACAGTTCAGGCACATAAAAAGAAGGTCCAAATACATAAACTTAGCAAGGCAGATCAGAAAAGAACTGGAACTTGGGAATCCATTAGCAAACAGAACTTGGACAGAATTCAGCATGCACAGGCAAAATCCGTGGGAACAGACATCACAGAACGTGCAAAGATCCAACAGAATTAATGTTGCACAGTCAGGGCAGGTCACAGAACGCAGGAACTATGTAACAGACATGTGACAGAGAACTCAGGAAACATATAGCACAATCAAAAAAACTCATTCGTCAAACTCACAAGATGAAGGAACATTAAAGGGGTATTCCCATCTTAGACAATGGGGGCACATCGCTAGGATATGCCCCCATTGTCCCCAGTGGTGGGACCTGCACCTATATCGAGAACGGAGTCCCAAAAGTGAAGGAGAGCGCGCTACGCATGCGCAGCCTCCCTCCATTCATTTCTATGGGGCCACTGAAAATAGCCGAGCACTGGCTCGGCTATTTCCGTCGGCTACATAGAAATGAATGGGAGCGGTGGCCTCGCATGTGTGGTGCGCTCCCATTCATTTCTATGAGAGCAGTGGGGAGCTGCGCCTGGTGGTGGCTGGACCCCGGGAAACCTGGGGTCCTCCAGGTGCAGCGCTCCCCCCTCCGATCTCGATATAGGTGCGGCTCCCAGCGGTAGGACCCGCACCTATCAGTTCCCTCCCGTTTGTTTCTGTGGGATCCCTTGGTAGCACTTCATAACAAGCTTGGTCTTTTAGCAAGAAAATGCAAATTTCCCTATAACTGTCTGTATTCATAATTACGCCTGACGTTGATGGATCAGACTACTGGATTCCAAATGCAACTGTGAACGGAGCCTTTCAGGATCTACTTTAGGGCTGCAGCAAACAATTATTTTCGTAATCAAGTAATCCAACGATTAATTGAGTTCTCTAATAAGAAATAACTCATTAAAAGAATGTTTACCTTTATAAAAAGTCATCAGATCCCCTGTACCATCAGTCCTATATGCCATCAGCTCCCCTATGCCATCAGGCCCCAGTGCCATCAGCCCTATGCCATCAGCCCCCAATACCATCAACTCTATGCTATCAGCTCCCCCCCAGTGCCACCAGCTTGCCCCCCAGTGCCTCCAGGAACCCCCCTAGTGCCACTAGCTTGCCCCCAAGTGTCTCCAGGTGCCCCCAGCTTGCCCCCCTGCCTCCAGGTGCCAACCAGTGCCATCAGCTTGCCTCCAGGTGTCCCTCAGTGCCTCCAGCTTGCCCCCCAATGCCATCAGGTGCCCTCCAGTGCCACCAGCTTTCCCCCACTTGCCTCCAGCTTGCCCCCCAGTGCCATCAAGTGTGCCCAGTGCCACCAGCTTGCCCCCCAGTGCCTCCAGCTTTCCCCCAGTGCCACCAACTTGCCCTCAGTTCCTTCCAGCTTGCCCCCCAGTGCCATCAAGTGTCACCAGCTTGCCCCCCAGTGCCACCATCTCCATCTCAGCTGCCATGTCCCCAGTGCCAGTGAAACAAAATACTTACCTCTCCTGTAGCGTGCGGGCCAGCGGGTGACCACGGAGCGGTGAGTAATAGGAAGTGCTTCACTCCGTTCCGTGGTCACATGACACAAACGAATCCTCAATTAAAGAGATTTGCATTGATGATTTTTTTGTCGACTTACTCGATTAATTTGAGTAATTGTTTCAGCCCTAATCTACTTCTAACATCTTGTTTCCAGATACCACAGGACACGTGGAGTCCATGCCTTGGGGGTTCAGAGCAGTTGATTTGGAACTACTGTACATGATATTAGGTTTTCATTTTTAATGGCTAATCAGTATAGGTTCACATAAGAGCTGCATACATAAAAGTACAACATTTTAAAGAAAACTATTCGCAAAGTTGCTTGTGATGTTTTTTATTTTAGATGCATTGGACCCATAATACAGTGATAATAAGGACATACACTATTAAATAGATTCCATTATCTTTCCTTTATACGACACCCTTTGCACATTTATAATCCACCATATTTTGGACGCACAAGGTCCTCTTTTACTTTTTAACATGCACGCATTGACTTCATAGCCACACAGCCCCACATTAGCGTCATTCCTAATGCTTATTAAGTGCATGCCATTAGTTTTATGAGCGATCCAATTTCCTATCTCCCTCGTAAGGCAATTAGGAAGGCGAGCAGGATGCATTATGCATTCAAGCAAAGAGACACAATGCTCAGGAAAATTCTGAAGTGCTACATGATGTGTGACTGCTACATATAAATGTGTATCATATGGCGTTCCTGCACATGCTGATGGAGCAAAAATCCACGGGTGCAATTAATGCAGGTTAGCTAATGTACGAACCTGATCCAGTTTAATGGAATAGTCTAATTATTTGTCACCTTTACCCTCTTCACTGTTAAATGCGTCAGACCATGTGGTATGTCACTTCTTTTTTTTTTCTCCTCATAGAAGTGAGTAAATCAGAAATATATTTAGCACCCATGGTTGCCTCCTCCATTAATCACCAGCCATTAGTGTTTTATTATTGTAACCTTCAAGGCACTGCTTGTCCTCCATATCGCCAATAGAGATAATATACATATCTACATTCGGCTCTGTTGACACTACCAGTTAGAGCCCCTTGTCTGATTTCCACAGGTCTCTTTGGTATTTTTTGGTCAAGAATGATACAGTCTGCATCACTATTTTTATCTAAAATTTCAGAAGCAAAGACTCTGTCAGCAGTTTTGACCATGCTAAACTGCTGACAGCACTAGGTAGGCACTGAACAGAGCAGGACAAACACACCTTTTGTCTTTTGTGGAGCTTCTCTCATCAGGAGTGGTGAGAATATGAAGTTTTAGTCCTCATTCACATATCAGTGTTCTGGTCAGTGATTTCCATCAGTGATTCTGAGCCAAAACCAGGATTGGAGCTTCCACAGACATAAGGTATAAGAGAAGGATCTGCACCTCCTCTGTTTTTAGAGCCACACTTGGTTTTGGCTCAAAATCACTGACGTGTGAATGAGGCATTATACTGCTAGGTTGTGCTCCTGCAAGTGTCTGGAGACGGAGCTTCTCTGTCAAGTGCTTTCTGCACTGAGCTGCTTTACAGCCCCTCCCCTATGCTCCGAGTAGTGCCTGTTGCAGTCTTCTGGTTGGATGCTACAGCTGTCACTCAAGCAGAAGGTGGAACTGTGAAGCAGCTCAGTGCAGAGAGCACTTCACAATAAAGATCCACCTCCATGGAACTTGCATGAGCAGAATCTAGAAGAATAAAACTTGGAATTGTTCAAACAACCCCTTTAGGCTTCTTTCACACGAGCATTACGATTAGGTCCAGATGCGTTCAGGACGCGTTCATGGAAACTCGCACAATTTTGCAAGAAAGTTCAGTCAGTTTTGTCTGCGATTGCGTTCAGTTGTTCAGTTTTTTCAGCGCGGGTGCAATGCGTTTTGATGCGTTTTTCACGCGCGTGATAAAAAAAACTGAAGGTTTACAAACAACATCTCTTAGCAACCATCAGTGAAAAACGCATTGCATCTGGACTTGCTTCAGGATACAATGCGTTTTTCACTGAAGCCCCATTCACTTCTATGGGGCCAGGGCTGCATGAAAAACGCAGAATATAGAACATGCTGCGTTTTTCACGCAATGCAGAACTGATGCGTGAAAAAAAACGCTCATATACACAGACCCATTGAAATGAATGGGTCAGGATTCAGTGCAGGTGCTATGCGTTCACGTCATGCATTGCACCCATGAGGAAAACTCGCTCGTGCAAGTTTTCCTGAACGCACCCTGAACGCATCCGGACCTAATCCGTCACGCTAGTGTGAAAGAGGCCTAAAGAAAACATGCAAAAACACAAATGGGCAGATTTATTAATATCGTCTTAAACATATACAGCTTTAAAATATATCTGGCAGGTAGAAGCGGCACCAAATTGATCTTTATGGCTTACCCTGTATGATAAATAAATCTGGCATGTATGGCAACGCAAATTGACCCAGAATTATGGCACGTTTAGTGTAGAATATCTCCCCTGTTGCCTTTATTGGCTTTTCTAAACCCTGTCATGATCCATATCACAAAAATAATATCCAGAGAAGATCCAGTGAAGTGACCACTGATAGCTAAACCTTAATCCGTGGCTGTTTAGCTTGCCACAATTTATTACATACCTTACTCCCGCCAAAAATTGTATTCCATGTCCTTCTGGAAATGTACATGATGTAATTTGTAGTGAATGTCATTTTCTTACCAGTGTCTGTATTTGTGAGTTATATCTCCCTGATGTTTCTCATCTGTTTCATGTGACCAGCGATCAGACTCACCAACTCACGCAGCATCTTATGTGTGGACAGGAAGTCTATTTCTCTATGCATTCCTATGGGAGTCTCACTTTCAGTATAATAGGAATGAATAGAGAAGTAACTGTCTTCCTGTCCTGGGTCAGTTGGAGGTCAGGGAGTTGGTCACATGAAACAGCTACAATTAGAAGAGAGGGGATAACTCACAAATACAGTCTCTGATAAGAAGATTGCATTCACTACAGATTACATCATGCACCTTTCTAACAGGTCACAGAATACATTTTTCTGTGGGAGTTCTTCTTTAATAATGAAGGGAGTAAAACCAAAATGTTCCATAGTCTGCTCAAATTACTTATGACTAGAGATGAGCGAGCATGCTCGAGTGCCATTTTTGCGTATTTGCGTACGCATTTTAAAATTCGTACGCTAATCATACGCATATTTTAATCTATACGCAAATGCGTACGAATAGCATACAAATTCAATTTCAACATCTCTACTTATGACCTTCTCCTGGTGCAATGTACAAAGCCTCAACTTGTTCGTTATGCAACACAGTACCCTGTCTGACTCATTCCCAAAAGAAACAGAATCCTGCTTCAT
Source organism: Rhinella marina (assembly GCA_900303285.1). Taxonomy (NCBI): domain Eukaryota; kingdom Metazoa; phylum Chordata; class Amphibia; order Anura; family Bufonidae; genus Rhinella; species Rhinella marina. Next base: position 73,837 of record ONZH01022331.1, read on the forward strand.
CTGTAAGACCCCGTTCATACTAGAATTATAATTCAGTACAGAATTGCATCATTTAATCCAATTTCAGGGTCTTCTGCTGCTAGAACCCCCAGCGACCAGCTGTAATCTGTGTGGAGACCTGGCAGCAACTGTTCAGTTTTCCTGTAGCACCCCAACAGGACTAACAAAGTATTACACGCTTCCTATTGAAACAGTTTGGCTGTCTGTGTAATGTATAGATGTGTATCGGGTCCTCCGGAGCAAGAGAGGATATTTGAAAGTGGGTTTGCTAAACCAGACAACTCCTTTCCCATTGGCATCAATTAGAAGAGAAGCTATAAATGTTATTATAACAGTGGCCCAGGGTTGGTTTTTTGTTCCTGGGCAATTATCTAGGACCTTCTTTTTCTACGGGGTCCCTCTGAGGACAATCTTGGGAGCAATTAAAACCACCCAGAATTATTTAACAGTATGTGGTGGTAATTTGTGGTATTTGATTTGGCTTATTATGCAGGAACTATGACATAATTATGTGGTTGCTTTGAGAAAGAAATGTGTCTTCAGAAAAAGTTGTTAGAATAAACTTTTCATATTTTTTAGAATTTTTTTTTTTTGTCACTGCTTATGTTTAAACTAAAACCTACAATCTTGATGTTTTTGTACTGGACACTAGGCAAAGTCAAGACTTCCTGTTCTTTGAGAGCAACCCGATGGGCCATAGATACAATGGACAGGAGGGACCTCATTGACTTCTATTGGAGAGTTTTCTAGGCATGCTCTGTGACCTGTGCAGAATTCAGGAGGGAGAAGATAAGTTACGATATCAACTATTGTGAATGGCGGATCCTGTGTGATCTATACAATAGTGATAACTGTCATGATAATTCTGCCTGTGATGATAATGACATGACTACTGAAAAGTGATCTGTACAGAACAGGAAGTGACAACATATTATTAGGCCTAGTGACCAGTGCGAGAATGCTACATTATTTCATGTAGTTTTTTTTAAATATAGTGACATTGTAAATTAAAAGAAAAATTACCAAAAATTCTGAAAAAAACATGTTTAACATAAAAAATAGCTCTTTAAGGCAATGTTATTTGCACACTGCATATGCTTTGGGTACTACTGTATAATGTTACATTTTTTTTTGCATCTTTGAGGGAGTATGATTGGGATACTGCATACGATTTG
>ONZH01022332.1:0-26230 GCA_900303285.1 Rhinella marina
GGGATGTGACATGTAATTCATACACACACACAGTGCACACAGGTATGTCTGGTTGTGACATTAATACACACACACAGTGCACACAGGTTATGTCTGGGATGTGACATGATAATACAGACACACAGTCACACAGGATGTCTGGGATATGACATGTAATACAGACACAAAGTGCACACAGGCATGTCCGGATATGACATGTAATACAGACACACAGTGCACACAGGGTAGTCTGGGATATGACATGTAATACAGACACACAGTGCACACAGGTATGTCTGGGATATGACATGTAATACAGACACAAGTGCACACAGGCATGTCGGGATGTGACATGTAATACACACACACAGTGCACACAGGTATGTCTAGCATGTGACATGTAATACACACACACAGTGCACACAGGTATGTCTGGGGATGTGACACATGTAAGTACAGACACACACAGGTATGTCTGGGAACATGTAATACACACAGTGCACACAGGTATGTCTGGATGTACATATAATACAGACAGTCACCACAGGTATGTCATGTGACATGGGTATACATACAGTGCACACAGGTTATGTCTGGGATGAATACAGACACACAGTGCACACAGGTTATGTCTGGGGTGTGACATGTATACAGACATACAGTGCACACAGGTATGTCTGGGATGTGACATATAATACAGACACACAGTGCACACAGGTATGTCTGGGATGTGACATGTAATTACACACACAGTGTACACAGTATGTCTGGGATGTGCATGTACATCAGACACCAGTATATGTCTGGATGTACATGTAAATACAGACACACAGTGCACACAGGATGTGTCTGGGATGTGACATATAATACAGACACAGTTGCACACAGGTATGTCTGGCATGTGACATGTAATACATATACACAGTGACACAGGTATGTCTGGGATAGACATGTAATACAGACACACAGTGCACACAGTTATGTCTGGGATGTGACATGTAATACAACACACAGATGTGCACACAGGTATGTCTGGATGTGACATATAATACAGACACAGTGCACATAGGTATGGGATGTGACATATAATACAGACACACAGTGCACACAGTATGTCTGGGAGTGACATGTAAACAGACACACAGTGCACACAGGTATGTCTGGGATGTGACATGTAATACTCACACAGACACAGTGCGGGATGTGACATGTAATACACACCACAGTACACACAGTATGTCTGGGATGTGACATGTAATACAGACACACCAGTGCACACAGGTATGTCTGGGAGTGTGACATATATACAGACACACAGTGCACACAGGTTATGTCCACACAGTGCACACAGGTATGTCTGGGATGTGACATGTAATACACACACACAGTGCACACAGGTTGTCTGGGATGTGACATATAATACAGACACACAGTGCACACAGGGTATGTCTGGGATGTGACATGTAATACACACACACAGTGCACACACGGTATGTCTGGGATGTGACATGTAATACACACACACAGTGCACGCAGGTATGTCTGGGATGTGACATATAATACAGACACACAGTGCACACAGTATGTCTGGGATGTGACATGTAATACACACAGTGCACACAGGTATGTCTGGGATGTGACATGTAATACACACAACAGTACATACAGGTATGTCTGGGATGTGACATAATACAGACACACAGTGCACACAGGTATGTCTGGGATGTGACATGTAATACACACACACAGTGCACACAGGTATGTCTGGGATGTGACATGTAATACCACACACAGTGCAACAGGTATGTCTGGGATGTGACATGTAATACAGACACACAGTGCACACAGGTATGTCTGGATGTCACATGTAATACAGACACACAGTGCACCACAGGTATGTCTGGGATGTGACATGTAATACACACAGTGCACACAGGTATGTCTGGGATGTGACATATAATACAGACACAGTGCACCACAGTGTATGTCATGGCATGTGACATGTATACAGGACACACAGTGCACACAGGTATGTCTGGGATGTGACATGTAATACAGACATACAGTGCACACAGTATGTCTGGGATGTGACATGTAATACACACACAGTGCACACAGGTATGTCTGGGATGTGACATATAATACAGACACACAGTGCACACAGGTTATGTCTGGGATGTGACATATAATACAGACACACAGTGCACACACAGGTATGTCTGGGATGTGACATGTAATACACACACAGTGCACACAGGTATGTCTGGGATGTGACATGTAATAAACACAACAGTGCACACAGGTATGTCTGGGATGTGACATATAATACAGACACACAGTGCACACAGGTATGTCTGGGATGTGACATGTAATACAGACACACAGTGCTCACAGGTATGTCTGGGATGTGACATATAATACAGACACAGTGCACACAGGTATGTCTGGGATGTGATATGTAATACAGACACACAGTGCACACAGTTATGTCTGGGATGTGACATGTAATACAGACATACAGTGCACACAGGTATGTCTGGAATGTGACATATAATACAGACACACAGTGCACACAGGTATGTCTGGATGTGACATGTAATACACACACAGTGCACACAGGTATGTCTGGGATGTGACATGTATACAGACCAGTACATGCACACAGGTATGTCTGGGATGTGACATGTAATACAGACACACAGTGCACACAGGCATGTCCGGGATGTGACATGTAACACACACACAGTGCACACAGGGTATGTCTGGGATGTGACATGTAATACAGACACACAGTGCACACAGGTATGTCTGGGATGTGACATGTAATACACACACACAGTGCACACAGGTATGTCTGGGATGTGACATGCAATACACACACACAGTGCACACAGGTATGTCTGGGATGTGTCTGCAATCTTCTGTGGGGCTGCGCTCTTAGTTATATAGGTGAAAAACAGGTGACAGACTCCCTTTAAAATAATGAAGGTTTTTCCATATATTATTCGATGGGGGCTTTACATACCATCATTTATTGGAGAGGAGTTTTAGATATTCATAGATTTCAGGAACTATATACAGCAGACTGTATACTAACGTACATTTGGCCTAGAATAAATGCAGACAAATATGTTAAGTTGTGCAGCTCGGCACGTGTTCCTCCCCATGACTTGTGCAGTTTGTGAAAGGGCACAGTTAATCTGAGGACAGAAAATCAAGTCTCGATTGCATAAGTTCAATGCTTCAGGAAGTTGACAGCTTTGACTGATTTCAAGACAATGGATTTCAAGACAATTGCAAGAAAAATAGTCGATCGTTTTCAAAAACGTTTTGTGGGGAAGGTAAAATACATTCTGTAGTCAGAATCTAATGATGTATTAATGGACTATTCCCTCGTGAACCACCCTCAAAAAGACCTAAAAAAACTAGCATGCATAAATTATACACGAGCATATTATCCACAGTATCGTTTTTGCGGATCTGAAAAAATTAGGATGACATCCGTGTGCATTCTGTATTTTGCGGAACGGAACAGCTGGCCCCTAATAGAACAGTCCTATCCTTGTCTGTAATGTGGACAATAATAGGACATGTTCTATATTTTTACGGAACGGAAATACGGACATACGGAAACGGAATGCACACAGAGTACCTTCCGTTTTTTTTGCTGACCCATTAAAATGAATGGTTCCGCATATGGTCCGCTAAAAAAAAGGGACACGGAAAGAAAATACGTTTGTGTGCATGAGCCCTAAGCCAGAGGAACATCCCCACTGCAAGCTCACAAGGGCCACGGATTAGAGCCACCCCTATCACATGTAAGACACCTTGCACATGGCTGCATTTTGGATCTACGTTGTACGGATCCATACTGTGGTGCCCATCGCCAGATGTGGGCTCATACTGTTACATACGTGTGCCTCCAATTTTTATGAAACCGTGAGATAAATGTAGCTTCTTCCATCGCTATATTATTAGAGACTCATTCTCCAGGGAGACTCAATAGCGTGACACATAGAGTGTCTACAGTCCTGTAATACAGACCCAAAAAGTCTTCAGGTGCCACAGTGACTGTGCACACGGCAGTGCGGTAAACATACAAAAGTGAATACTGTATTAGCCAATGCTTCTGAATTGTTTGGTGATCTCATGGAAGAAGAAAGGAATGTGTTAAAAAGGGTTTTCCGAGATTTTTACACTGATGACCTATTCTCAGGATAGGTCATCAGTATCTGATTAGTAGGGGCCCGACACTTGGGACCCCCCCGATCAGCTGTTTCTTCAAAATAGCCAAATATGATCTACGCAATTTATTGATACAACGCGAATCACGTTTGGGTTCTTCCTGCGCCGAGGGATGATTTCTCCTGGTACATTGTACCAGCTGTGCTTGGTATCAGCGCTCAGCCCTATTCAATTCTATGGGCTGAGCTGCACCTAGGTTCTATGACCGATGAACATGTTGTCATTGACCTAGGAAAAGCTAAGAGAAGGCTGTGGCGCTACTGTGATCGCCGCTGCCTTCTCAAACAGCTGATCGGCGGGAATCCCCGGTATCAGACCCCCACCAATCAGACACAGAAACCTATTTAACCCATTTTTGCACATAAAAGTTACAATTTCATGCACAAACTACAAAAAAGTGTAAAGAAAAGAGTGTGGGATTTAGGCCTCCCAACCACCGACAGGTTTACTATCATTTACACGGCGAATTGATGGAAATTACCGTGCACGTCTAGGTTTGATGTATGGATGGCAAAGAGGCACCAACTTATTAAGAATCATGCACCTCTTATTGAATTCAGCGCGTCTTACTCCAGCATACTTCAGATTTAGATTAACACTGGCGTTTGAAATACGGTAAATCTCGAAAAGTTGGAAATTATTTCCAACATAGAACTTAAGCTACTTTCACATCTGCGCTTTCCTTTTCCGGTTTTGAGATCCCGCAGTGGGTCTCAAAACCGGAGGAAAATGCTTACGTTTTGTCTCTGTTCATTGTCAATGGAAACAAAACTGCACCAGAATGCATTCCGTTGCGTTTTGTTGCATTCCCATGCCGGACACAAAACTGCTGGTGCTGGATCCGTTTTTTTGCGTGCCATTTGGCTTGCAATGGTATTTGATGCCGGATCCAGCATGTTCATTTTCAATATAAACAACCGGATCTGTTCTGAACGGATGCAGCCAGTTGTAGTATTCAAACTGATGCATTGTCCTCCGGTTTTGAGATCCTCTGCTGGATCTCAAAACCGGAAAGGAAAACGCAGGTGTGAAAGTAGCCTTACACTGCGCTAATCTCTGCTAATCGTGGTTGGTGCCAAAAGAAGGAGGTGACTTGTGAGAGGCTGCTTATTGGCTGCTGACTGGTGACTCCCTGTGCCTTTAAGAAATATCGGGTTTATCTTTTAATATATAAACATATTGAATGTCAATACGGACAATGGGTATTCTACTTGCTTAGCATGGGTCTTCCAGACCCTCATTGCTCCAAGGTCAGTGCTCTAGAAATTAGGCCACAAGTCCATAAAATGAAGGATTAGAGCAACAATCATGTATGGAGAAGGAGGAGGCATCCAGAGAGAACAAAGAAATACAGAGAAGGTAAAGTAAGGCAATGTTCACATAATGTTTGAGTCCTATGTTCTATATATGCATTAGGAAAGCGCGTATGCCAAAAGCATCCACAGAGCTCAATTCACCTGACTGTGCACGTTTGTCATTTGCAAGGCTAGTATTTGTTATACTTGTCTAGTTATGTCTGTCTATACAAAAGCACCCCGCAAAAATGTATAAGCATGGACACGTTTCTTTTTTTTAACGTTGGACCTAAGTATAGATCTGTCCACTCTTAATGGGGTTTTCCCATCTCAGACAATGGGAGCATATAGCTAGGATACGCCCCCATTGTCTGGTGAAGGTCCCAGAGAGATCGGAGCCCCGAAAGTTATGAACGGTGCACTGCGCATGCGGAGCCGCTCTCCACTCATTTATATGGGGTCGCTGAAAATAGCCAAGCGCTGCCTCGGCTATTTCTTTTGGAACCATAGAAATGAATAGAAGCGGTGGCCGCGCAAGAGCGGTGCACTCCCATTCACTACTACAGGGAGAGTGCTTGGTGGTGGCCGGAACCCGGAAAACCTGGGGTCCTCCGCCCACCACCTTCCCCTCTCCTAGCGATATGACCCCATTGTCTCAGATGGGAATACCCCTTTAAATTACCCTTACCTGAATTTGGTTATGGACTCCAATTTCTCACTATTCAACACATTATCGCAACAGGTGAGCACATACAGAATAAGCATCTCATGATAGAATATCACAAAACTACACACATATATATATATATATATATATATATATATATAGTCCTTTTGTGCCTCTCATATGAGGATATGCCTATACAGTGGAACTAGTAACAACCTTCTGTCATAGGAAATCTTCCAACGGAAGGCTCAAACGCTGTGTGAACAGAGTCTTACTGTTCTGTAGTATAGGACAAGTATTTGAGGCGGTATGGGTGCTATTAAGGACCCCAAATTTCAAGAAAATAGGGAAAAACAGCACATTGCACATGCTTTTTTTGCTATTTTCTACTGATAGGCAGCATTGCATGATCAGTAATGAACGGTTTAATAAAATCAAATGATACTTACTGTATCATGATAATCCTACATGAGCACTGGAGACATGTTCATGGGTTCAGTGCCAGAAAGCTTCAAATCTGTCCTGTTCAGGGCTCGGGCCGTATCCCCTTCTCTAAGAGAGAGAGAAAGAGAGCAGGGAGAAAAAGACTCATTGACCGTCTTCTATAGAGAACTAGATACAACTTTATGTGAGCATTTGCCAACTTCCTGAAAGATTTAAGTCAATCTTATGTATTTATAAGGTATGAAAATATTTGCACAACACCTCAACAGAGCTGAACATACTGTATGTTGCACAATTCGCAGCAGAATACTAGCACGTCTCCATCTTAATATCACTAGGGGTAGGACGAAGACCGATGACAGTGCAACTTCCTAAATTTGAAGAAAAGTAGTATCATAAAATATAATGAAAAACACTGCAGAGAAGAAAGAATTATTGGTGGCCCTGATACCAAGGACGTAACTACCATAGCGGCAGACCATACGACTGCTATGGGGCCCAGGACAAGAGGGGGCCCAGTCTTAGTTGGGATCATCTCTTCTTCTACTGGAGGTGAAAACTTGGTCAGGACTCTACTCTCTAAAGAAACAACTTTTAGCAAATGAAGCAGTGGAGAAATGTCCCAAGGGTAATTGAAAGGGGTTTAGGTGGAAACCCTTCTGTCCTGTGTGGGAGGCCTGGTTTGATCCTTGCTATGGGGCCCTTACTTCTCTATGTACACCACTGCCTCATACATCATTATCAAATACCTGGTTACATGCTAGTTTATCTTACTGCACAATGCTGCTATGGTGGCTATTACACACGAGTGTCCGCTAATTGCCGCTAATTGCCAATCTCTACGTCCTTTGGTTTTCAGTTGCAGAGTGCTGCCCTGTGGTGCGGTTACCACAGGTCGGCCACACGTGTAATAACACCCTATGGGACTAGTAATGTAGAACTAACGTGGTTTTTCTTTTTTATAAATTACCCTTTTATTCTGACATTACAGTGCAACGGCTACTTTCACATCTGTGTTTTCCTTTCCGGTATTTAGATCCGTCATAGGGTCTCAATACTGGAGAAAAACGCTTCCGTTTTGTCCTCACTCATTGTCAGTGGGGACAAAACGTAACTGAACAGAACGGAGTGCTCCAAAATGCAATCCATTCCGTTTGGTTGCATTCCAATATCGGAGAGAAAACCACAGCATGCCGCGGTTTTCTTTCCATCATGGGATGTGGAGCAAAACAGATCCGTCATGACCCACAATCCAAGTCAGTGGGGACGGATCCGTTTTCTCTGACACAATGAAACACGTATCCATCCCCCCATTGACTTTCAATGGAGTTCATGACGGATCCGTCTTGGCTATGTTAAAGATAATACAACCGGATCCGTTCATAACGGATGCAGACGGTTGTATTATCAGTAACTGAAGCGTTTTTTGCTGAACCCTGCCGGATCCAGCAAAAATGCTAATGTGAAAGTAGCCTTAATTAAACCATAAGAAATGTGGTCTAGGTTTTTTCAGTAGGTTTAATTTAAAGAGTTTGTCCCACCAAATATATTGTGCAGTTTTCAAACCACCACCTGGATCTGAATACTTTTGTAGCTGCATGTAATTAAAAATTAGTATAGCAACTGTGTTATTCAATAAAATGTATCTGTATAGCGCCACCTGCTGTTTTTGTTTCTTATTTCTCTGTCCACCTCACTAAAGTGGAAGCACATGCTCAGTTCCATCCTTCAACAGCTTCCTGAGCTGTGATAAGGAGAGAGCTGAAGCATAAAGGAGACACCCCCTGAGCAACAGCGGACAGGACATGGCCAGCTTGAAATAAATCTAGCAGAGGAGTAGGAGCAATGAATGTGGAGATCTCTGGACCCATGTGAGGTGCAGGACTGGTTCTAGCTTTGTTAGAAAAAGACTGTCATGTACTATATGATGTCTGATTTTCATTCTTTACCTACATCATAGTAGAACTCTTCTAATAGAGCTATAACCCAACTTTGCTCCAGATAGTGATTTTTGTACCCATGTATAAATAACACTGTGTACACCCAAACCCCATCTTGGGCAGTATACAAACACACACAAGGAAATCAGTAAGTCTCTGAATAAATCTTGTGACATCCCAGAACACTTGCTCATTATCTTTACAGCACATACTTGCATGTCATGATTTGTATTCTGGGAAGTGCATGGTGACACATGTTAATACACAGAAGGCCTAGGAAATATTCCAGAAATGAGAAAACAATTGTGGAAACTGAATGGGTTACAAGTAGAGATTAGCGAACGTGCTCGAAACGAGCACTGTACCGCTCGGCTCCCCTGTGCTCGCATGGCGCAGGCAGCCGCTTTCGTCCTCCTCAGGAGGACGGAAGCGGCTGCCTGCGCCCATGCGAGCGCAGGGGAGCCGAGCGGTACAGTGCTCGTTTCGAGCACGTTCGCTCATCTCTAGTTACAAGACATTTTTTAGGCCTTGTGACTCAACTAAACTACAGTGATAGTGACTAACTTCAAATGGTGGTCAAGATCTTCACTGGTTGATCGGACTGGTAAAGGGTTTATCCCATGAATAATGTAAAAAATGATAATCAGACATCATATAGTACATTGACAATCTCTAAAAAGCTAGAACCAGCCCTGTACCTCACATGGTCCAGAGATCTCCACATTCATTGCTCTGCTAGATTTATATCAAGCTGAAAGCTCAAGGGGAGTGTCTTTCTGCTGCAGCTCAGGGGGCGTGTCTCAGATCTCCCTATCACAGCTCAGGAGGCGTGTCCATACCCTCCCTATCACAGCTCAGGAGGAGTGTGCATACTTTCCCTATCACAGCTCAGGAGGCTTGCCTCAGCTCTCCTATCACAGATTTATGCGGACACTAAAAAACTGGATATTCCTCAAGCTGAACAGCTTGAAAAGCTTGACCTCCTTTTCATGTCTTCAGCTGCAGACCCACTGATTCCCAAGCTCCTCTTCTGCCATCTAAGATTGGCCGCACCAATTATCAGACTACCTGATGCACTCTGTACATTTCTTGGTCTAAGACACTTCCTGCTGTCCTCAGATTGGCCAGAACAAAAGCAAGGCAGAACAAGCATGAAGTGTCTTGGACTACTGATGCACCATATGCATGAGATCTGAAAAACCGTGTGGCCATCTTGGATAACAGAAGAGGAGCCTGAGAATCAGCAAATTTGCACCTGAAAACGGTGAAAAAGAGGTCACCATGTAAGTGTTTCGTCCCCTGATAATTGAATTATTTTTCCTTGAACCAGAGGGACGCTTTTAGAATGGTGTAGGAAATGTCCACCTTAGTATATTCCCTCATTGTTAGGATCCGTTCACACGTCCGCATAACGGGTCCGCATCTGTTCTGCAATTTTGGGGCCCTGCCAAAAAACAGAACATGTCCTATTCTTGTCCACAAGAAAAGGCATCTCTATAGTGCCGGCCATGTGCGGCTGCAAAATACGGAACGCACATGGCCGGTGTCCGTGTTTTGCGGATCCGCGATTTGCGGACCGCCAAAACAGTTGCGGACGTGTGAATGGACCCCTTACTGAGGTGGAAGAGAAAATACTGTGATCCACCATAGGTAGTCATGTGAATGATGTGACCACGGCTTTGCTATCTCAGGAAAACATTATCAAACCATGAATTAATATCACTCAAAAACAGTACCGACATATGACTTTCTATACTCAAAAAAATTTTAAAAAGAGAAAAAAAAAAACCTGTTTAAGATTTTTGTCTCCACTGCAGACACCTCTGTGACCTCTCCTCTTTTTACCCGCCCCTGGAACCCTTTATATATAGTAAGCAGTTAGAATTACGTTTTTTTTTGTTTTTTTTTTGCTTTATACAAGCTGCAACAATTCCCCCACACCCTTTACCGGTTGATGTGTCTTTATGCCAAATGAAACATAAAAAAAAAAAAAAATTGTCAGTTTTACAGTTAAATTGTGAAATATCTTTGCAGCTATTGTCCTAGTTCTGTACAACAAAGAACATTTCCTGTTCCTGAGACCAAACCTAAGAATTAGCTGTCTTTCTCCGGGCCTTGAGAATCACTGATAGAAAAATAATTGTTTCTACACCCTTCAAAAAATCAAAATAGATATTAAAAGAAAAAAAATCTTATATAGAAGCTGAACAAAAGGTTCCCTTGCAGGCGAGAGCATGTCAGCAGGAGTGTGCGCTGTGATTTAGCGTTGACTTAACCGTCCAAGCGCCTATTAATAGTAATAATATTTAGTATTTATATACCGTCTTCCCGTTTACTGAAGCACTTTGCAATTATGCTGCGCAGGCACTAATGTAGCTCCCTCTAGATTTATGTCAGCCTATGTCTGCGCTCTGGGCTGAATGGCAAATACTTATGTATGTTAATAAACAAGGTAAGTGACCTGCCCAAATGTACAGGGAACTGTATGTCTTCATTCAGGTGAATCACAGTGGAAGCTTCTCACAGACAACACCCTCTCAGATAAAATAACAATGCAAACAGGTCAAAAGACAGAACGTTTTTAAAGGGGAACGTACTGTAAACGTTCACACCTCAGCTTACAGTATATCATCCATCTAGTTGTACTACACAGACCAATTCTGGAAAATGAATATCCTTAATTATATCCAGCATCCTACCTAATAGCTGGATGCTCCTTTGACAAGAGTCTTGTAGGATACAAGCATGTGTTAGAGTAGCTCCCATTTGTTAGAAGCCACCTTGTCGTGGGTAGATGGGCCTGACATATTTTTTGATCAATAATATGCTCTAAAAGTTTCTACTTTGTCTTATAGTAAGTATAGCAGTCATGCATTTTATTTTTTTCACATATTCCCTGTTTACTTGTATCTTAGTGCATATAGTGCTGCTACTTATAGTTCTAAAGCATATCTTACTGATACAGGGGCATATGGGGCTGTAGGCCCTCCATGGTGCTTCATACAGAACCATATTACAGAATATTATTGCTTAGAACTGATTACCTATAGGAAAAAAAACCTCTGTAAGGCCTCAGATGCGGACCCATACACTTCAATGGGGCCACAAAAGAGGCAACAGCACACTGTGTGCCGTCCACGTCCATACCTCCATTCCCCGGCCCCAGAAAAAGAATAGAACATGACCTATTCTTGTCCATCTCACGGACAAGGATAGGACTAGTCTATTGAGGGCCAGACCTTTCATTCCACATGCGGAACACGCAGGGCTGGTATCCGTGTTTTGCCGATCTGCGATTTGCGAGCCGCAAAGCACGGTACGGCCGTGTGCATGAGGCCTAATACTGTGAATGCCAAGTGTACAGAAAACATCCATTCAAACAATATATTTTTTCCAAAGGAATACGTGCTTTGGGGAATCTGCCCCGTCTTCAGATGCACAGAATGTATAGACGTATGGTACAATACATTGAATTTATATAGAAAAATGGTACCAATACACTGAACTGGTGGTCAGGATACAGAGAGAGTCTGTGGTAAATCCACAATGAACACATTTTGATGTATAGAAATATAATGTATCAATGCAGAATACGAGTTCAGAAACATTGATTCAAGTGTTGATAAAATAATAAATAGTTATGTGTAACCATGTATATAAATAAATAACTAAATAACTAAAATAAATAAATAGTCTGACTATTGCTTGACCATTGGCCTATTTGGTCACATGCTTTTATCCCCTGCCAATTCAAGGCTCTGACTGTCTGCAAATTATGCGCATACGCAGTAGGTCCTGGCCAATTACTGTCTGAGGCCAGTGATTGGCTGAACGGGCCTTTCCTGGCATCCGAGCAGGGGCCAAAAGGGGAGAACAGCAGGGAAACGGCAGCTGTGGGGGATCGGTGAAGGTGGGCATCCTTTTTTCGTGTTTATTAGTGCCAACTACCACCAATGTATATTGCGTTGAAATATCTTTGGCTCAGAAGCCCCATACTTTAAAAAATTCTCTAGGATTCCCAGGTGTGTTGTATTATTATACCTGTTTATCATATACTATATGTAAAATACTGAAGGAACATCATAGTGCTGGGAAAGTCCAGTCGCACTAAACATAAACCATTATATTCAGTAGCAATTAATAATTACGCTGAAAGAAAAAGAAAAGATAAAAGATCTAAAGACAAACTTTCCTTATCGTAATATTTCTTATTCCTTATCAAGAATGTTGTCTTTGTTTTCTATAGACTGTGTATAGACTGCTCGGGAATTACAAGTAAGAATATGTTTTCCTTTTCTTTGTCCAATCCATGACATTTTTGCAATTAAACAGTGTGCAAAGTATGCACGTCTACGATGGGTTAGTTATTGGTTACCACTTCTTGTTACTATGGAGCTGTAGACACTCAAGGAGGAGAGCAAGCAAATGGAAACGTCTATGACACTATAGTGCCAGCTGCACAAGTAATGTGCTGTCCAGCCTTATAAGGATTGTTTAAATTACGTTTATACGTTAAACATATTATTAAAGACATTTTGGGGATGTTAATTTTTAATTTTCCATGCCATTAATGTATATTTAAACAAAAAACATTCGCACTGGCCACAAAACCAGATAATAGGTACCACATATTGGTCTGTACAGATAATTTTACAGCAATGATCTGCTTATCATTACAGTCAGGATTACAATGACAGATCTCACCTCTGTGTATAGATAACACAGGATCTAGCATTCACAATAGATGATATCACAGCCCCACTGGATGTCATTGTGGGCGTAAGCACGAATAAGAAACATTCAGAGAGGGAACTGTGGGCATTTTAAAGGTTGAATACATTTTGATATGTTAAGCAATTCCGAGCCTCCTGTTCCATTGTACTTAACATTAGACAGCCCCAGGGGAGGACTGGCCATATACCCTACAAGGAAATTTTCCAGTGGGCCAATGCCCAGGGGGCTGCTCAACCTGTTTTCAACTACTTTTCTGATTCTGATTTTTGTTGCAGCGGATTTTGTTGTGCGAAACTAGCTTCATAGATGGTCTATAATAATACTAATAATAATACTAATACTATATAATACTATACTAATAAACATTATCACTGGCCAGGTATATAACGGTCTGATGCTCTGAGCATTAATTAACGCTAACAATATCAGGTCGTTGATCCAGGGAGTTATTCTGATGCCTGATTGGAGTCGGGAAGGAATTTTTTTCCCTAAAGTGGGGAAAATTGGCTTCTACCTCACAGGGGTTTTTTGCCTTCCTCTGGATCAACTTGTAGGAAAACAGGCCAAACTGGATGGACAGATGTATTTTTTCGGCCTTATAAACTATGTTACTATGTTACTATGTTACTTATGCCCCTGGCCAGCGGCTACCGGTGCCATCCTGAATTTAACCTCATCACCATCCTCAGTATGGTGATAGGGCAGTATTTTATGCTGCAATGTGGTATTTGGCCCTGCAGGGGCGGTATTTTGTGCTGCACTACAGTATTGCTGGCCCCGCCTACTTCTGGCTTGTGTTGTTGCTGCCTATTTGTGTTGCCCCATCTTCTGGGCTCACCTACAAGTTGAGGCCACTTTTATGTTTTTTTTTTTTTTTCCAGGGCCACCTCAGCCATATTACTGTATATCCTAAATTCAACATGGGCCACACACTGTGACAATTATAGACCAATTTCTCCATACATAATGATCTAAACATAATGGCTTAACACCAGTAAGGACTGCCCAGATGGGAATCTGGGTGTCTAGGCCAGAAGGGTCCCATACTCAGTTGGTCAGATCCAGACCCCCAAACACATTAGTCTACTGTCGGCCACTGTATCTGGTGGGACCAGATGTCAATCTATTTTCTATAGGGCCCAACAATTCTACCCCCCTCCCCCCCAGTAAGGACTGCCCAGTTGGGTATCTGGGTGTCTAGGCCAGAAGGGTACCATACTCAGTTGGTCAGATACAGGCCCCAAAACACATTAGTCTACCACCGGCCATTGTTATCTGATGGGACCAGACGTCAATCTATTTTCTATAGGGCCCCTGATTCTCCCCCTATAGATGAAGTCAGGGTAGATGAAGAAGCCAATCCTTTTGTCCTCTTGGGAAATAAGTGGCTCCTGGCAGCAGCTTTCTCCTCTCTCTCCATATACTCTCAGATGAATTGAGTGTGCCAGCATACAGGGGAGTCAGGAGAAATAGCTGTCGATCAAATCAGTTTGTCCGACAGCTAATTAAGGTGTATGAGCATCTGTGGTGCAGGGTCTGAGAAAACATACAATAGATAAGTATGATAAATACTACTGCACTGCTATACTTACACCAGTTCCAGTACATCATATCTAGGGTGATTGACAAGCTCTCCATGACCATTATGGCCCAAGGGTTAAAATTATTCTCGGTCGTCCTAACTTAATACCCACTTATCCCAGGATACATGCTCTGTCAAGACTAGACTGAGGCCATAGCAGAGAGCAGTGAGAGGTTAGGGTGATTGATATCACACTATTGTAACAAGACCAAATTAAAGACCGACAGCTACCTACCACCAACCTGCCGCAGACATGTATGTGTATTCAATGGGGAGAGAGGAGAAAGAAGTGTCTGGCAGCGACTTATCCTCCTGGAAAACAAAAGGATCATCTGAAAATATTCACTTCGCCCGATCCTTCTTCCCCTGACAGACGATGTTGGGAGCTCTCCATGCATTAGACAGTCAGCAAACTGTCATTCCTCGGCGGGTTTGGCCAAAGAATACACTAATAAGTTGGAGAATTAAAAAGAACCTGTCACAGGAAAAATGCAGTGTAATCTGCCATCTCCATGTTATAGAGCAGGAGGAGCTGAGCAGATTGATATATGTTTTATAGGAAAAGATTCATTATAACTTGCATTTCATTCATTAAATCTCTGCTCATTCTGGGCTTTGAAGTCCAGGAGGCGGTCCTATCAGTGATTGACAGCCTTCCCTCTATGACTGTGTATACAGAGATAGCTGTCAATCACTGATAGGACCGCCTCCTGGACTTCCCTCTATGACTGTGTATACAGAGATAGCTGTCAATCACTGATAGGACCTCCTCCTGGACTTCCCTCTATGACTATGTATACAGAGATAGCTTTCAATCACTGATAGGACCGCCTCCTGGACTTCCCTCTATAACTATGTATACAGATAGCTGTCAATCACTGATAGGACCGCCTCCTGGACTTCCCTCTATGACTATGTATACACAGATACCTGTCAATCACTGATAGGACCTCCTCCTGGACTTTCCTCTATGACTATGTATACACAGATAGCTGTCAATCACTGATAGGACCTCCTCCTGGACTTCAAAGCCCAGAATGAGCAGTAATTTAAATGAATAAATTAGAAGTTTTACTGAATCTTTTCCCACAAAACTATATATCAATCTGCTCAACTCCTCCTGCTCTATAACATGCCACCTGCGGATCAGACACCATGTCCACCATGATAGGTTCCCTTTAAAGGGTTTCTGTCACCAGTTTTTTCAGTATGAATCAGGCTGACATTAGAGATATGCTAATGTCACCTGATTCCAAATATATATCTGTTTTATTAACTGTGCCCCCATTTTATATAAAATGAACTTTTATTTTATGCTAATAAGGCTCCTAGGTGCAAGGGGCGTTACCTCTGCTCCTAGAGGCTCTGTTGATTGACAGGACCAGGCAGAGAAGAAACACTCCATTCACCATAGCTTTTAAGGACCTTCAATGATGTCATAACCATGTGATCGGTCACATGGTTAGGATCACACAAACAGCTGTCTCCTCCTAAACCATGTGACTGATCACATGGTCATGACATCATTGAAGGTCCTTGCAAGCTATGGTGAATGGAGTGTTTCTTCTCTGCCTGGTCCTGTCAATCAACAGAGCCTCTAGGAGCAGGGGTAACGCCTCTTGCACCTAGGAGCCTTATTAGCATAAAATAAAAGTTCATTTTATATAAAAATGGGGGCACCAGTAAATAAAACAGATATATATTTGGAATCAGGTGACATTAGCACATCTCTAATGTCAGCCTGATTCATACCGAAAAAACCTGGTGACAGAAACCCTTTAAGGCTGAGTGAAATCATGGGGCATTCTCCATTGTATGAACTAACACAAGACCTTTGATTACGCCATATAGGACTATTCATAGTATATCTTGCTTACATTGGGCTAGGTCATTTATTTCGATTTTTGGGGGTCCTAAACCCCTAAGTGACAATGACACATAAGACAATAGTATTACCAACAGTTTAACAGCAAATGAACATAGGTCTAACTCCCGATAATGTTCGGATTGACCATCCATCTGTTTGGTTGAATCTGCAATTGCACATTCATGGTCTTTGAATACCTCCAGCGGGCGAACTGGGAACTTAAAGTGGCCCTGAAAAAATTACTAAAAGTGGCCCGTTTTGTAGTCGGGTCCAAATTGATGGAAGGCAGAGCCAACAATACCATATTGTGGCATTTTATACCGCCCCAACAGAGCCAAATAACCACAGTCCATCACAAAATACTGCCAGCAAGCACAAAATACATCCCCAAAAACTTCTACTGGCCAGCCATGAGGAGGGCCCAGGCGGCCCCTGGGGCATCGGCCCACCAGGAAATTTCCCTGTAAGGTCTACGGCCAATCCGCCCCTGAATACCTCCAAATTTTCTTGACATTTTATCTGTTTGATACACTTAAAAAAATTCCAGTAAAAATGACTGAAACAACAGAAAACATAATCATAAAAAATGGTAGACATGTTGTATTTGATTAGTATTACGGTATGAATGCAGCTTAGTCAGCTTAGGGTGCATCCATATGGGGGCGCCCTTGTCCTTATACATTATTTTCCCCATCTTTAAAATGTGAAGTGGAATCCATATTCCCAAGTACCTCCCGCCAAAATATCTATTCTCCCTCAAAGTCACTTAGGCTAGTTTCGCACATGAGGTGTGAATTCCGGCAGGCCTGTTTCGACAGAGAACCGGATGCCAACAGAATGCCCACTGCCCAATTAGGGTTGGTTGGCGATCTGGCCGGCATTCCGGCAGACAATTGCAGAGGATCGGCTGGACACAAACCGCTACATTGCTGCAGTGAGTAGGTGTGATTACAAGCCATGCATTCATATCAATAGGGCGGCTCGTTCTTATTCAAGTGTATAGGAATGAGACGTCCCATAGAAGTGAACGGGAGGGCTTGTAATTACACTGCTTACCGCTGCACTGTTGACGACGAGCAGGTAAATAAACAAGGAAAGTCTGCGCTCGCCACAGAGCACGGACTTCTCTTCAACCAGCTGATCGGCAGGGGTGCTGTGTGATATTGATGACCTATCCCGAGGATAGGTCATCAATATTAAAACACTGGAAAAGCCCTTTAAGGAGACCAGTCCTGTATGGAGACTTACTCCAAGTACTCCATGGTATGGATACTTATTGACAATGCTCCATGGGAAACAAATACGCAAAAAGGTATCTCCCAAGAAAGAAAACCATCTCGCCACCTAGTGGAAGTGGCTTCTTAGGAGTCAAACTCAGACTTTATATCAAGCCTTGGGATTTGACAAGGGAATATAGCCAGACCAGATAAAGCCAAAAATTTAAAGTCTCCTTAAAGGGGTTGTCTCCGCTGGACCAAAGGGGGCATATCGCTAGGATATGCCCACATTGGCTTATAAGTGCGGGTCCCACCGCTGAGCCCCACAAGGTGGTTGCTGGAGGACTCCGGTCCGGCCACCACCAAGCCGCCTCCCCATACAAATAAATGGGAGCATACCGCGCATGCGTGGCCCCCACTCCCATTCATTTCTATGGAGCCGACGGAAATAGCTGAGCCAGCGCTATTTTCGGCGGCCCCATAAAAAACTAATTGAGGGCGGCTGCGCATGCGCAGTGCACCCTCCTTCACTTTCAGGGCTCCGTTCCTGATATAGTTGCGGGGTCCCAGTGGTGGGACCAGCATCTATAAGACAATGGGGGGGTATCCTAGCGATATGCCCCCATTGTCCATCATGAGACAACCCCTTTAACTATATAGTAGACAACCTTCTGGCAATATATACAATGTAAATGCTATAACTCAAATTTCTTTATACTTCACTATTCCATAGCTACCACAAATGATGAATGCAGTCTTTACCACTCCGACCACCAAATGCTACAGAATATAATAAATGGAATGCAGTATAACAATGTCACAAATACGACCTCAGCCGACGTTGTCACGAAACCTTATAGGCTTTGTGAAAAAAAAAAATTCCTTAGGTTGCTTTATTAAATTAAAAGCTGAACAGCAAAGTGGGCTGATTAAATATGGAGTAATTATAAGTGTAAGCAACATAGAAACGTGAGATAAAATAAATCGGCAGTTTCTGAACCATTAAAATTCACTGTAACCACTAATTAGATGAAAACATTAAGGCGAAGGTTACAGAAATGAAATCAAGAGGAGCAGTTTTATTCTTTCTCCTATGAAAATAATTATAGTGTTATTTTTAACCCAAATGCTCTGAAAAATAAAAACCTATTAAAAGAAAAATATTTTGGAATGGTTGGTAAAATATTGTTCATGCTAAAGAACAACAAATTTCACCCATAGTAAAATTATAAAAGCGTCTCCATATTTACAAACATTTCATACTGATTAATATAAACTAAACTTGTTTCTATAGCAGATATCCTAAATTGTAATATTTTTTATAGAATTTTTTTTTTTTTTTTTTTTTTTTTTTAGAATTTACATACACTCCCAGGAGCTCAATGAATAATAGGTAGTCAAAGGTCTGGAATACAATTATTACCACATTTTAAAGCATGGAAACCTTAAAGGGATTGTGCCACTGTTAAATGCTATTTTCATATAATTCAGCATGAAAAAAATAATTACTTATGTCATTAACTCTGTGTTTACAAAAATGCTCCAGTTGTGAGATATTCTCTTTATTTCATTATGATGGTGCCTCCCAGTGTTTAACCTGTATAGTAATGTGTGCGTCCACCTACTGAGCTGGATGAGCATGGTCGCACAGTTCTATTCTTCAATTGCCACCAGCTGTATCTACTGAGAGAAGCTGTGAAAGTTACAGGGAGAGAGAGCTGCAGCAGAAAGGAAACACCCCGAGCTGTGATAGGGAAAGGGCTGCAGCAAAAAGGACCGCCCCATGAGAAAGGACACCCCCCCTAAGTTGCAATGTATAATTTACTGGAGACCGAGTGCCCAAACTGCAACCCAAAACAAACTTATTAATCACAAAGTGCTAACACGGCAAATTAACCTGAATACTGATATAATATATCTCCCATGTATTTTATCATTAAACTATAATAGCCTGCCTATATTCTGTGCACTGCCTGTGCTATACATAGTGCGCCCTGTGCTGATGAATGGCAGGAAAAGTCTAAGGCATATTGGTACACCATAGACTTTTTCCAGGGTGCGGGTGCCCACAGAGCCATAGGTTCGCCACTACTGACCTAGGTCTTACTGGAATTTTCCAACAAAGTAGAATCTTACATATCATTATTCTGAGGGCCAGGAAGAGGCTTAAAGGGGATGTCCAGGATTAGAAAAACATAGCTACTTTCTTCTAGATGCAGTGTCAATCTTGTCCATGTGTGGTACTTTGTAATTGCGCTCAGTAATACACAAAATCTGCGGACAGGTATGGCACTGTTTTCGGAAATGAAAATGTAAACTTGCAAATGTTTAGCCCCGGGGAAAAATCTATGAAGCTACTTTTACATCTGCGTCACTGCAATCCAGCCGCTAGTTCTGGCAGAGAATGTTGAAAATTGGCCAGATAGAAACCGCAGCACATAGCAGTTTGTGTCCGGCCAATTCTTAGCATTTTTGCCGGAACGCGGCTACATCTCTGCCAGACACCATTATACTTAAAGAGGACCTTTCACCACTAGCTTCATGCATTCCCCATGTAATAACAAGTCTGGAACATCTATTCTTATGTCTGTATGTTGTGCCATTCCTTTATTATTTGGAGTATAAGTTATGAATGAATTGCTATTTGTCTTCAGTAAGGGAATAGAGGGGAGGTAACCAGTTGGGGGTGTGTACCTGGACAGTCTGAACATGGCAGCACTGATTGGCTAGAGTCAGTCTGTGCAGGGACACACCCCCAACTGGTCACCTCCCCTCTGTTCCTTTACTGAAGGCAAATAGCAATTCATTCATAACTTCTAGTGCAAATAATAAAGGAATTAATAAATGTTCCAGACTTGTTATTACATGGACAAGCATGAAGCTATTAAAACAGGCATGTCAGGAGTGGTGAAAGGTTCTCTTAATACGTACCGGTTGCATCCGACAGTGCTGGATCCGGAGAATTGTGGCAGCCTGCCGGAATACATGTTGCTGATGTGAAAGTAGCCTAACAAGGCCCCTACTTACCGATGTCTTCTTATGTGTCGTCCATTCCGATAATCCACAATATAGTACTCTGACTGAGGATCTTATGTGAACTGTCTGCCCCGGCAATCAATAACTTTATATGATCGTCAAATGTTTTCTCATTTGTAATAGGTTCGCAATGGGAAATGTATTATGTGATACCTGTACATGAAGAAGCTATAACAGTGTGTACACAGTGTTTATGTGCATGAATAATGATGTCATTAAATGTAACAGGAAATCCTGACACTGCTATTTCACTTGCTACAACTCATATATATGATGACTGTACTTACGGCTTGCCTCCTCCTACTTAAAAAACTTAAATTGATGATGACATTTTTAATATATTTAATCAGAGGAAATGGTTTCATTTGAAAGATACTGCAGCAGAACTTCCTGGGATTGGTGCTGCACGCTGTGCACTATTTACCGTAAGTCTAAGCACAGACTACGTTCTGTCTCCTTCCTTCTGGAGTCTGTATCGGTGGCCTTGATGTACAGCAGCTAGGAGATTGAATACGTGTTGTAAAGCAATGAGCAAAGAACTGAACTTCACCTTGAGCGTTTGCCTTTCGTAATTACTAACGAATACTGTTGATATTAAGAAACCCCCAAGACTTAAAATAAGGCCTGAACTGCATAACAACCGTAAAGTTGCAAAAACCAGACTAGACACTGGAAGAAACTATTATGAACACCAACCAGAATACAGAACAAGACACAAAATATGTGGAAGGGAATGCACCAGGCAAATGATATACCTGGCAACCAGAATGAAGTTAGGCCTGGAAATATAAAGGCTAAACAATCATCAACTCCATCCTAATTAACCAGACCAAGCTAGGCAATAACCAAACCCAGAATCAGGTGCAAGATGAATAGCAGCTGCCAAAACAAAGGGTAGTGACTAGGTGAACATAAAGCAACAGGGGAGATGCTGCTCATAATGGGATGCCAATACAGAATACAAAAGCCCAGTGGACAGAGCGGACACCCTGCCCCATTTCACAATTTTGTTTAGATATGAGGTCGAATTCTAAAAATGGGTTCTAAATTATTATTTAACAGAAAATCCACTAGGAATAAGAAAAGTTCCCACCGATTTTTAACCTGGACTGGCCTAAAAATTTCCAAAAAAAAAATAAAAAATAAAAAACATAAAAAACATGAGGATAGGGCTATATCAATAAAGCGGACAACCCTTTTAAAAGTGTTCTCTAACCCACAATTAAAATTAAAGGGGTTGTCTCACTTCAGCAAATGACAATTATCTTGCAGACAAAGTTAATACAAGGCACTCTGCAGGGCAGAGTGTGCTCCCATGGTCTTGGCCACCAGAGAGGCCGACACTTTTTCCTATACAGTGCAAGCATGGCCACCGCTGCTGTATTGCAGGGTGGTCATAACCCCTGGAAACGAGCAGTGTATATTGTGATGGAAAAATGAATCCAACCAGCAAAGGAGGCAATATGGACAATAAAAATACATTAGTAAGTGCCTTGTATTAACTTTATCTACATGATAAATGCCATTTACTGACATAAGACAACCCCTTTAAGGGTCGGAATGCATTTAACGTAAAAAAAAAGAGCCAGTCACCTTTTCCCCGATGCTCCGTTCCCATGCTGCTCAGGCACACAAGTCAACAGTGAGGGCAGTGAGTTGCTGCAGCGGTGGACATGTCAACCGATGGGAAGTGAAAACACAGATCCAGTGACATCACTTAGATCTTCCTACGTTAGAGATGTCATTAAAGTTGACAACTTTTGTATTTAAAGTCTGAGGTCCCTTTTAAAGGATCCGAGAGAGTGGGCAATGATCGGGGCTCTGTCGGGATGGGTGATTGTCCCCATACACTTTACTCGTTGATCAGCAGCAGCACATGTTTATAGATGAGCCACTGACAAACGAGGTTTTAAGTGCCACATAAATATGCAATCACCCGACAAACAATAATTTGGTTGGTGGCACCTTTGCAAGAGCCAATTACTGGAAAAAAGTGTTTGTACAGATGCACATTTCTGATAATTTCCCTGACCCTCAGTACATGTAAAAAAGTCTTAAAGGGGTTGTCTGAGAGTTTTAAATTGATGACCTATCCTAAGAACCAGCTGTGCTCTGGTGAGTGCCACAACCTTTCCCTAGGCCATGTGATGTCACATTCAAAGGTCACACGGCCTAAGCGCAGCTCATTCCCATTCAAGTGAATGAGCCTGGGCTGCAATGCCAGCTGTGAGGAGGCTATTAACCACTGGTTATTTTTTTTTTACATAAGTGTTGGCTTGGGCTGCACAATCCACTGTCTCCCCATCACTCCTTATAGGTTAAAAAGTGATATTGTGACTAGCATATAAAAATTCTAAAGTCGTTTGAATTTGAAAAGGGGTTCTCCACAAATAATATAAAATGGCCATCAGCAACCTGTCTTAGAATATGAACATGACTGGTTGCCTCCACTTGCCTAGCTGACACCACTTTACGCTCTGGTGCTTATTTATATTACACATTAGTGGGCGTCCTGTCAGGCTGCTCAGCCATGACGGCATATCGTAGTCAGAATGATATCATCACCATCTGTTGTACAGCAGTGTAGTGTGTAGTGATGCCCCGATCCCTTAGCCCTCCAAGGGGACTCTGCTGCTCACATTCTAGGACAGGTTGCTGGCGGCCATTTTGAATCATTCCCGGAGAACCCCTTTAGCCCAGTAGCATGACTGTTTTACAGTGATTTGTACATGACTTTCAGTCTTCAGCTGAATATAATATAGCAAAGCATTGTAGCTAAAGAAAAGGGCGTCCCCCTTATTTTACATATTCCTTATTTTCCTTATTTTCCATAAGGCCTCATTCACACGTCCGTATTTTGTACACATCCTGCAAAACGGTCAGTTTTTTTGCGAATCCGTTGTTCCGCAAAAAACTCCAGGACATCTGTTCCGTTTTTTCCATAAAAAACGGAAAGGATGTATCCATATGTCATCCGTTTTTTGTGGATCCGCAGGATGAATAACATCTGTACCTTTTCTTTTTTTTTTCTCCCCTCCTGGAACGGAATCCGCAAAATACGGATGACATGCGGATGCCTTTCCGCATGTCTTCCTCATTTTTTGCGGATCCATAGACTTTCATTGTGCTACGGACAGCAATTCGGGAGATAAGTAGGACAGTAGGATTTCTTTATGCGGACAATCGGAACGGACACACGGATGCGGACACCACACGGTGTACTGTCCGCATTTTTTCGGGACCCATTGAAATGAATGGATCCGCATCCTATCCGCATAATTGTCCGCAATTGCGGAAAGTATGCGGACACATTATACGGACGTGTGAATGGGGCCTAAAGGGGTTTTCCAGGACATCAAAATCTATAAATTTGGCCTTAAAACTAAAAATATAATATACTAAACTTTTTGAATTTATTACGGACCCTATCTTGGCTGCATGTGCCCTCTCCGCCACTCTGTACATCTATAGTTATGACGCAGCAGAGATGACCACAGTGGCCAATCACTGGCCGTCCTAGTGAGGTTCCCCTGTGATGTTACTGCTGTGGTCACTGATTTGTTTTCTCTTTCAGAGGGACAACCATGGACACACTTTTACATTCTCGAAAACCCCTTTAAACTGAGAGAAACATTAAGACTAACATTGTAACTCCTCCGCCGGAAACAGCTGATTGAGGAGAGGAAAGTACACTCCCCCCTTTCTGTCACCTCTCAACAAGGTATCATCATTCTATAATATTTCACGCTAAAAAATTGATTAAAAAACATCAGTCAAACCTCATCGAAATCCAAAGCCAAACACATCAAAACAGAAACAAAAATCAAATCTCCTTATTAAAAAATAATCAAAAACTTTCATTCTGCAAAGCGTCCAGCACACTCACAATACAACTCGTTTCCTTTAAACTACAACACAGACATTCCAGACGCAAAAGATGAAAAAGAGAATGACAAATCCCTCCCCTCCCCAAGGTAAAAAAAAAACAGAATAAAGAATTGAACTTCTTGCGGTGCTTACTGTGGCCAGTGGATTACTCAGGAAGTAGCCATTACTGAGCAGGCTGGGCACTCCAGAACAAGGCGAGAGAGGTCTTCAGTGAGGAAGGAAGGATGAAAGAACACATATTATTATGATTATGTCCTGCTTTTCCTGACCCCAGAGGTCAGCAGATGTCTCAGGGAGCGTTATACTAAATGCAGGAGAAGCAGAGAAGCCATGGACAAGGATCTGCTTGTTTGCACACAACAAGTATGCATTTAATGCAATCCGCTTCTTGTATCTCCCT
The DNA here is from genome assembly GCA_900303285.1 of Rhinella marina. Taxonomy (NCBI): domain Eukaryota; kingdom Metazoa; phylum Chordata; class Amphibia; order Anura; family Bufonidae; genus Rhinella; species Rhinella marina. The sequence goes on from ONZH01022332.1 coordinate 25,295, forward strand.
GCCTGTGTGTGTCTCCCTCTCACTCAGAACATGGCTGTCTTATTCAGAGATTAGCAATTATTGTAATGAGACACTGTCGGATGAGGGTCAAATAGTGCTTCCTGCAGTTTACACATCTTGATTTCCTGGTAAACAGACTGAAAGGCAGGTGGAGCAGTAGGATTAGCTGCAAAGGGATAGTGCTCACATCAGCACAACTGGGATAGGCGGGCGAGACGGTGAAGTGTGCAGCTTTCATACATTCGGTTTAAAGAAGGGGGGGGGGACGAGAAAAAAAAAAGGAGAACAAAAAAAAAAATTTTATAGGCTCTCGCAGCAGGACAGTGCATTCAGGACACGGCAAGACAATGGTGACTGTCTGTGTGCACACAAGAGCGTAGACTCACACACAGGACCAAGCTACCGAGCTAGTAATTGGGTGTGTTTTACAGCCCCGTATCTCTGCCTTCTGTCTGTTCTTGTGTATATGACATGCCAGGGGGCAGCTCGGGTTACACAGATCTGGAGGAAATCCATTCTGGCTGGGTTTGAACACAATTTTGTTCATTTGGGTGCTTTCGACAATCACCATTTTTGACACTATGACTAACAGTGATCATTAGGAAATTTTTGTAACTCCTAATACCGCCGATTAGGACAACTGTTAGTCACTGCTCGTTCATGCACCATGGCGTGATATGGATCCGTGTTGTATGGATGTCCATAGAGTGCTATAGTGCTGTCATCTCCTCTAGAAGCAATTCTTCTACGAAGAATATAGGGTGTCCCACAGAGGCACCATACAGCGGCACACAGAGCAATAATACAGACCTATAGGGACTAGGTCACGCAACTTTCCCATCTATAAGTGTATGGGCCAGATTTTTGGGGTAAAAGTCCCTCATTGGGATCACTGCAAGGATTTAGTTCTCTACACGGGCAGCACGGTGGCTCAGT